>JAJGRX010000024.1:0-246567 GCA_025461125.1 Carex kokanica
TTTTTTTTTTTCCAGCAACACCTGAAGCAACAATATGATGAAAATGTCGGCCAGAAAAATCTTGCCAAAAAAATGTTTGGATCAGGACCATTCATTCCGGTCGAAACTTTAGGTCCGAGTCATTTCTCGCAGTACTTCTAGTACATTCAAATTCTATGGTACTCCATCTATTTTTCTAAAGTATTTTTATATTTTTAATATTTAAATATTTTTTTTTTAAATGCTTTAGAAAAATAGATTGATATTTTATAATTTGAATGTATTAGAAGGACTACGACAAATGATCCGTATCCAAAGTTTGAACTGAAATCAATGACTCAAATCCAAACATTTTTTTCACCAACACACTAAGCAACAATATAATGTTGGCCACAAAAAAATCTGGCTTAAAAAATATTTGAATCCAAGCCATTAATCTCAGTTCAAACCTTGGATCTGAATCATTTATCATTGTCCTTGTAATACAACAGAATTCTAAAATACCCCATCTCTTTTCAAATATAAAAAAACTTCGAATTTGTTGTCATTCTTTCTCAGCGTAAAATAACAATTTTGAGTTCAGATTCCATTTATCCTACCGCTGGGAATGGTACAAGGGCAATCGCACAATAGTGGTCATCATTGTACTTTTATATCATCATCTACACGCTTTAACTTTTAAATATACAAGTGTTAAACAAAACAAAGAAATATAAAAAAACTCAATAAGCGTTTATAAAATAATATTTTTGTAAGTGGAAAGAAAGATGTGGAACATAAATAGAACAAAAAAAATAATAGAATATTTTAACCCTACTCGTTCAAAAATAAAATCACCCTATCATTTTTTTGTTGTTGTTATATGTTAAAAACAACTTACTGCTAAAATTTAATACATACAACATAGCTTTTACAAAAATTAAAGACTGAACACAATCGAAAATAAACACTAAGGTGAATACTTAATAGAGGAGGGATCCAATTACACCTTTTTTGGTGACACATTTTGACACCTACCATTTTTAAAGTCCAAATAGCCGATTCAAACCATTCAACATGATGGATATATTAATATGTGCTTGGAGATCAAATTTTACATTTTTTGAATTTTTTTGCTATTTATTAAGATGGTTACAAAAATCGTTGTTTTCAGACCATTGAAAAACAGCGATTATGTAACCATCTTAATAAATAGTAAAAAATTTCAAAAAAATGTAAAATTTGATCTCCAAGCACATTTTAATATGGTGATCATGTTGAACGGTTCGGATCGACTGTTTAGATTTGAAATCGCAAAATTGACCTATATAAAAAACGGTGTCATAATGTGTCACCAAAAAAGGTGTAATTGGATCCCTCCTCTACTTAATAATGCACTCAATACATTTTTTTCTTTTTAAGTTTTCCGTGCATAAGCCCACTGAAGTCTAACATTAAATGGGCCATTTTCAATGAGCAACATGCCAAATTGCCAATTGCAAAAACTGGGAAGGATGATATTAGGAGAACTAACAAATTAAAAAAAATAAAAACGAAAATCAATGATCAATAGGCAAGCTAACTAACTAATTATTGAATTTAGGAATTAATAGATACTAAGGAGGCACACCTGCATTTTCAGTTTATTAATTTCCGTCTCTTTAAATTTAAGGAGGCACGGCTATAAATCACAAAGGACCCAATATGGGTGGATTAGCAAAAAAACCTCTTAACCAATAATTTGCAATAGATCTATAAGCTGCCTCTGTCAAGTGGATTCCATCCCAATTTAAATAAGCAGATGGATTTTCACAAGCTGTAACACCCGGTTGGCCGCAAACGGCACTCATATTGTAGTTGTATGTACCTCCACCTCCACAGCAAACTTTGAGAGGTGCTCCATTGGTAATTCCTGCAAAATATTTGAGTGGTACAGAGATGTAATAGTGAAACATTTTGATGTATACGCTCATAAATCATAATTTTGAGAAAGGCTCTAACCAAAGAGCTCCGGTGTTTGCAATACGGCTATTGCTGGTCCATAATAATCAGCAAAGATGATCCTTGCTTGGGGATACTTAGCTCTTAACAGTGTCACTGCTTGACTTAGCAATTGAGTATGGTAAGATGCAATTGTGTTATATATCTTTAGGCATCCTGAAGAATCATAGTCTGACTTGTTCGTGCTTGCAAAAACCGTAAGGACGATTGGTGTGCAGCCGATTGGTCCAAGTCCAGGCAGCATCAGGTACATCACACCTTGTTTCAGCAAACTCTACATTATATAGTAGAAAATATATGAAGTTTAATGTTCTTTATTCTTTTTTCTTTCTTTTGGTTTTTGGTGCCTTCACAAATTCTGTCTTGTACCTAAATTTGCTTTCACAATTTTAATTAGAATATATTACAGTAATTTATATACTGTACTAGCTTGAATGGTAAATTAATTCATATGCTATACTCTAATTACATACCTCAGCAGCAGTATTAATAGTGTCAATGACCGTAGGCACATATGACTTAACATAATCAATGGTCTTATGAGAAAACAACATGTAGTCGTAGTCATTCCCTCCGATCTCTCCAAGTATGAACAATGCCTTGCTCAAATAATCATTGCACGCTGTATGATTTTTTGAAAGATCAGAAATATGATAGTTAATTTGGATTGTGACTAATTTAACTGTATTAGATGTAAACAGGAATAATAAAGCATATTCAAACATTCTGTTGTGTTGCACAAAGAAGGCTTCAAATCTTGAAACCACCCAATTTGAACATTTAAGGAAATGTTCAATGGTGCAACACTAATGTCGTTCTGCTGGAAGAAGGAAAGGTCGAGTGCTGTGGCACCGCTGACAGTGAAATTTGCTCCTTTGCTGAAATCTTGGCCTTTTAACAAAGACGGTTGTAAAAGAGGGAGGCCCAGACCTTGAGCTGTAACAACGGGCGCACATGTGCTTTAAATTCATAAAGAGAGGCAAATATTGGAGAATTACATGTGTTATTTAGTTGTATTACATATGGGACTTAAATATAACTGTCAGCTTCTTGGGACAGTTCTAATAATAGAAACATTGTGGCAATTGATATCATAGTTTATTAGTTTGTCTCATGACAACAGCCATGTGAATTTTATTGTAGAGTAAATGTAATTGTGTATGCCCTGTTTTGATTGGCAACCCATCCTCTATATTCATTGAATGGTACATTACAATTATGTTTATGAGGTACAAAATCTGTTATTATAATAAATGAGGAAATAAATGTGAGGAAGTAAGTGGCTCCAGTGCCATTTTTTCTGCCAGGGAACAAAACAGAGCACGCAGCTGCTGTTAAAAACCCAAGAAGAGAGAGAGAGGAAAAAAGAAAAAGAAATAGAAAAGAAAAGAATCTTAACAAGGTGTTGTTTGCAAAATAATCATGAAAATGTTTACTCTGAATGAAAAAACTTTTAGTCATCTTTACTAAGACAAACTTGGTAATCAGGTCATCAGGACAAATGTGTATATAAGCATACTAGAATAGTTTTAGATTAATTTTGCGCAGTATTTTTTTAGAGTAGTATTAAAATGTCCCATTGGTTTTGTGTCCCATCATACCTAACATCATTATCTCTATTTTCTAAGTCTAAATAATCGAACCGAACCGTTCAACATGATCTTCATACTAAAATGTGCTTGGATAACCAATTTTAGAATTTTTAGAATTTTTTACTAATTGTTTAGAGAGATACAAAATCATTATTTTTGAATGGTCCAAAATCTTCTAAAAACAGTGATTTGTACCTATCTTAAAAAATAGCAAAAAAATTTCAAAAAATATAAAATTTTGTATCCAAGCACATTTTAATATGGAGATCATATTTAGCTGTTCGGATCGACTGTTTATATTTTGAAAATAAAGATAACAATATTGGAGCATGATGGGACAAAAAATCAATAAGGCATTTTAACCCTACTCATTTTTTTAAGCTACAAATACATAATATGAAACTATTAAGACCTTATCATTTCAGCATTACTTGGTTCATTCAGCTCTGAAGTGAAAAACAAGCTCTTCTTGGCTTAAACAGTTTCCACTGAAGCAACAGCTCTTGAAACATTTGATGAATAATCTTAAAAGAATCAAAAGAATAAGAAATTTCCTTTTCACAGGACTCGTAAGCCAAACAATAGAAACCTACCAATGAAATCAACAAGCAAACGACCATCTGATGCACGACCATTGGGATGACCGAAGTAGGTAATGCCATAAGGGAGATGCTCAAAATTGTTAAAGGGAACTGTTCCTCGGGCCAAGATATTGAAGTTTCCCGTATCAGAGTACGAGTTTCCGAAGCAAAAGAGTGCATTATATTTTGGAGATGGGACAGAGCTTGAAAAGGGAAAAGATGAAACCAAGAGGAGGAATAGGGCTAGTGCCATCTCCATATGGCTTGATATAATTTTGAAGGAAGAGAAACTTTTTAGCTTCTTCTTGGCACTTTTTTTTTTCCTGCAGTTTTTTTTTTCATATTCCTTACCATTTATATCCCTCAGAAGAGGGTCAATCTGACAAATTTACAGCATTGATCAGTCACCAGTACAACATTTATTGCTATATAACAAAATAATTTAAGACATATATTCAATTACCAGACACCTAGTGGCCCAATCCCAGAACTAATTCCATACATTAATGCTGATTTTAACTAATCATCATCAGACATCAACACCTAAATGTCATACTAATTCAATTTTCACTGGTCTGCAGAAGAGGCGGGATTGTATTGGAACCGTGAAGCAGACTTGTTGCCATTGCATGGTAAGCTGCCTCGGTCAAATGAATTCCATCCCAATTTGCATAAGAAGAAGGGTTTGTGCAGACCCTGGAGCCATTGTGGCCGCACCGGGCCGACGGATTGAAGTTGTACGGGCCGCCTCCCCCACAACACGTCGCAAGAGCTCCATGAGTGAATCCTTCAATTGTTATGGTGTTAAAATTGATAAAGGATACACTTAGTACTTGGGTCTCTGTAAATTTATATCCCAAACTATTTGCAAAATTCTGCTGGGGAAAGAGGTTGGAAGTTTCATTATTCAAATTCAGCTGAGATTATAAATCAGTCCAGTAATATCGGCTGTTACAATGTCAAACCCTACATCCATGATGAAACTTTCACATAACACCTTGTTGAGGTTGGTAGTACCAGAGCACATTTTACTTGGGCTTTGATTAACCATTTCATTTATAAGCCCCAATTATGGTGAACAAAATACAAGGTCCATAATCACAATGGGCCCAAAATAAATAATCTTCTATAACTAATATCAGTCAATTATTTAGATGGGCCATTTGTACAAGGTAGCAGCCCAAGTTATATATAACAATATAGAAATTCATTTTCTTACAGTTTACAAGGGATGCACTGAAATTCAAAAACAAAAAGAGAATTCTTACCAAAATGATTGGGAGAATATGTAAAAGGAATAGCTGCGCCATAGTAATCCGCATAGATAATTCTTGTCATTGGATATTTTTTCTGCAGTTTCTTTAGTTCCCCTTGTAGCAATGAATTGTGGTACTTGGCAAATTGGTTGAGCTTTTTCAAGCATCCGTTTTTCGTGTTGTAGTCATTTTTGTTCGGGCTTGAAAAGAGAGTCAGGTACATTGGAGAGCAACCCACCGGCAGGTTTCCTGGCACCACCAAATGCCTTGCACCATTGTTGATCAGCCTCTGAGTTGTGTTAATAAAAAATTTAATGCCAAAAGCTCATGGATGAAACAGAGATGTCAGTAACCAAATATTATGATAAAGCTTAATAGACCAAGAAACTCAAAAAAAAAGTGCTTATGCAAAAACCAAATATTGTGAATGGTTGTCTCTTTCCCTTGATTGCAATTAATTGTCACAAAAAATTGAGCTTATTCCCCGAAATATAGCACGCTTTTATAGATGCCCAAATTAATCTATAACGTTTTTCTTACCTCTGTTGCTGCAACGACAGCCCCTATGACCTTCGGCACATAGGATTGAACCTCCTCTAGTCTCTTTCCTAAGAAAAAAGCATAGTTGTAGTCATTTCCACCAATCTCTCCTACCAGAAATAAGGCCTCGCCAAAGTAATCATCACACTCTGCAAACAAACATAAATCAGCTGTATGTATGAAATAATCTTTAATTTAACTCCAATTTAAGTACTCAGTAACCACGTTTGGCAACGACTAAGAATTAATTAAAACCCAAATCTACAATGAGCAGGAAGTGTCACCTTTTGTAGTGTTGCATAGTAATGGTTTCAATTCCTCGAACCAGAGCAACTGAGCATTTAACGAGTGATTCGTCCAAAGAATGTGCCCAAAACCGATCTCGTGAAAGAATTCAGCATCAAGTGCAGTGGCTCCTGCTACTGCAAAATTGAGGCCTTGTCGAAAGTTACCTCCATGTGCCAGGTAAGGCGGTAGCATAGGAAGACCAAATTGTTGAGCTGCAGGAATACAATTAAAATAAAAACCGTAGAAGTTCATAAATATTTGTTGACAAATTGCGGTATAAAAATACATGCGAAGTCGTACTACTAGTACCGATAAAGTCAACAATCAAGCGGCCATCGGAGCATCGGCCGGTAGGTCGTCCAAAGTATGTCATGCCATATGGGTAGCTTCCAATTGATGGAAAAGAAAGGGACCCAATTGCAAGTAAATTTCCAGTATCAGTGAGAGAGTCGCCAAAGCTAAATAGAGACGAGTAATTTTGGTGAATAGAATAACAATGCCGGAAACTATGAGCCCATAGAAGTAACCATACTGTAATTGACAGAGAGGGAAGAGAGGAGAAAGCCATGGATGTAAAGACGAGCTCTGTCTGTGTGTGTGTGCATGTGATTGTGAGCGCAGTGTGACTCAGTAAATGATCATTTTGGGTTGGTTTATACTAAAAGCAAAATAGTGGGCTACTGTAGTGAGATAGATTGCAACAATTTGGGTCATCATAAATGGCTATCAAGTATTATAGAGCTGCTAGATCCGCGCGTGAAAATTTAGGTGACAATAAATGAGTCCAGACAATACTTGGTGATTGTTGGAACTGTTAATGTCATTTCCTCTGTTACCTTTTTCTTCTTTTAGTTGTGATATTTTTCTTTTTTACTCGTTATAAAATCCGACTCTTTATTATTTCCTTACAAATGTTGAAATGATGTACATGCCCATAATTCAGATAATTGAACTACTTTCAGATGGAAAAAGAAAACATAGAAAAATAGGGTAATTTGTCCGTATGAAAGTTGACGCGCGTGAGATAATTAATTGAGATAAAATTATTAGTATTTAACCTTAGAAAAAAAATATTGGGTATATTGATTCGGACTTTAATGGTCAAACCAATCTCCTTATCGAGAGCTTCGTTTCTATATAAAAAAATTTAATTTTCGAATTTATTTACTATCAAGTTAAGTGGTAAAAAAAAAATGAGCAAAATAGTGCATCAAACTATGCACAAAATCCTTTATATTTTGACCGCTTGACTTGATGGTAAATAAATTCGAAAATAATTTTTTTTTATATGGAAACGAAGCTCTCGGTAAGGAGATTGGATTGAACGGTTTGGATTTGTCATTTGAAGCCCATTCGATATATTTTGGAGGCCGGAAGCATATTGTTAACATACTAGAGGAAGCGCGTTAGCCGTACTATATATATGATGATTCTCATTTAATATAATTTGATATGATAATTGAAAATTTTCCGAGGAAATGTAAATAAGTGTTGAAGTGGAAAGATAATATATAATTTTATTTAAAGTTAGTGGTTTTGTACCAACCCAAAATTTTTGAGTTATGATTATTTATGCTTAAATATTATTTTCATATAATATTGACACCACTATTATACGTCTAGTGAAAATAAATAAATAATGAAAAAGTAAACTTATCATCTTTGGTTTGATTTTCTAAATAATTAATTTGATCAAATTTACTTCCATTAAATAACCGACATCCTAAATTAATATTGAAACCATCCCTAAATAACCGACCTCTTCAATAACCGACATCCTAAATTCCCCTTAAAAGGTGCCTTCTCTCTGCCGATTAGAATTAAACATAAAATAACAGACAATACAACCACGCTTTCCTCCCCATGCCTTAATTGTTTCCCTTGATCTCTCTGTGGTACACATGCCATGTTTCATAAGCCCTCGTAAATCTCCCATAAATCCTCCTCCTTAATTAACAGCAAACAGCAAAGAAAGAGAAAATCAAACATAATTTTGTAGCCTACTAATTTGAATTTTGATCCTAGGTCGCGATTGATTCTGTTTAATTGACTGCAATCTGACTTCAGTTTTTGAAATGTCTCGCTATCAGGGTAACCAGATTTCTCTATAATCTATATTTTCGTTTTGTACAATTGATTTAAATATTTGTATTGCATATTGGATTATGATGTCATATTTAACGGGAAAGCGGGTCTAAGGCTGGAATTTGATTTGTGATTGTAGCCTCCCACTGTTGGATGGACTTCCCAGTGGGTTGGCGGCCTTCCAATGTTGAATAGATTTTCTATTGGATTGGCGGTTTAAATAAATTGTGTTATGAGAATGTGGGAATCGCCTGTGGCAGGGATTACACGTGTGATGTGACTTGTTTTACGGATAACCTAGACTGTCGTGCTATTGCCGGTTAAATATACATGCATAATTTAATATGTATTTGTGTGGATTAATCCGGTCTGTTTGAATGGTTGTTAAATTAAGCCAATTATAGAGAAGCGCATTGTTAAATAACCGGTTACTGAGTTTTATAGCTGACTCCGTTTGTTATTTTGTTTTCCTTTTTGTTGGCGACGTAGGTTGACAGGTCAAGGAAAAGTGCAATAATGATATTATAATCACGCTCTGAATGGTAAAAATCTGGAGTGTGACAGGTTTTAAATGTGTACTAACAATTTTATTGATAAAAAAATATATATTTACAACTAGATAATATATAGTTCAGGTAATTAATACCATTGTAAGCCTTTTGTTGGATGAATGGTGCTTTTATAATCTTAAAGAGATACCTTAACACATTTCATACCCACAAGAAACAAAAAATCACACAGGATTTTCCGTTATGGGGTAAAAACTGAAAATAAGATTAAAAAAAAAAAAAAGGACGATCCTTTGTAGATCATGGAAAAAGTACCAAGGATCCATGTGATCCAAGGCAAACAACCCAAAAGAAATGAAGAGGTGCCCCCACCTCAAATGTACAAAAAATTAATGAATCACAATCCGTAGACATGCTGGTTAGTACTTAGCACTGCCAGTTAGACCAGTAAAATAGCACATGAGAGAAGATGTACTATTAATGGTGCTGCAATTTTCATCTCCATTACTTGATTTGATCAAAAGTAACTACTCTTCCATAACCGAAATCAGAGGCGGATAAGCGTAAGGACCCTTGATCCATCCATTGGCTATGTAATGGTAAGCCGCTTCGGTCAAATGGATTCCGTCCCAACTCACATGTGAGTTCGGCTCAGTACATTGGATCGCACCGGGAAGACCGCAAGATGCACTAGCGTTGTAGTTGTATGGACCGCCTCCGCCACAACAAACCATTAGTGCTCCATTTGTGAACCCTACATTGATCAATGAACCTTCTTACAAACGCTAAACTATTACATTTTTTACTTTTTTAGTGAAGCAAAATTTGAATCACGCAGAAAAAAGCTTTGTCAATGATGTACCCAATTTAATAAAGTTGCTCTTTTTTTTTCCCTTTGAGCTTGAGGCCAACATATATATGGGCTTTGACATTAAAGCCCTTAATTAATTAAGTTCCCTTGTGGGTTATGTTGAATTCCTCAAATTTAATTTGCTTTGCTTACATTAGGGTAATATATAATTGCATTGGTAACACTTCCAATTGTTCTCTTAATAGTTAATTCTCATCCCATGTGACAGACAAAATTAAGGAAGAAATTGGTAGAAAAAAATTACTCACCATACAACTCAGGAGTCCGTGCAAATTGAACGACGGGCCCGTAATAGTCACCGTAAATAACCCTGGTTTCGGGGTACTTCTTGTTCAACTTCTCTAGCGCGATCCTGAGCACCGCATTGTGGTAGAGCGAAAGGCTGTTAATGCCCTTGAGGCAGCCAGTGCGGGGATCGTAGTCGTCCTTGTTGGAGCTCTGGTAGATTGTGAGCATGATCGGAATGCAGCCTGATGGCAGATTTCCAGGTACCAGCACATGCCTGGCACCGTCGTTAATCAATTTCTGCATTGGGAATTTGGTTGGTTACATCAGAATTCGGTGCTCATCATGTGGGGGGCGCATGTGTGCATGTGTGCATGTGTGCGGGCGTGCATGTGTGAGAGTGTTCAAATTTGTTTTGTCAACGGATGCATTTATTGTCGTCTCAGTACCTTTCACTTTTGTTTTGCCGAGATTTAGGAAAGTGGTCACTTGTAGTGGGCTCTGCCTACTCAAGATTTCATATTTTTAAAAAATAAATTTATATATTTCTCGAAAGAAAATGTTAATTTTTTTTTTCTTTGTTGTTGATTTCAGTTTTACACTTTTACTTGAACAACAAAAATTATAACCATGGTAATTAATAAATTTACCTCAACGGCTGCGCAAAGGGCGTCGATGACTATCGGCACCATACCTTTCGCTTGCTCAACTGTTCTTCCGGATTTTATCGCAAAACTGTAGTCGTTTCCTCCGAATTCTCCAACTATAAACAATGATCTCCTAAAGAAATCCTTGCACTCTGCAAAATAATTTGTTGCGTTCAACACTACTAATTTCGCTTGATTGCTGTAAATTTGCTCAAGTTGCTTTTAATTGATTCAAACCTTGGGTGGAGTTGCAAACATATTGTTTAAGGTCGTCGAACCAATCGAGCTGTACAGGCAGCGAACTATTGATTGGAGGTATATCATAGATATTATTCTTCTGGAAGTACTCGAGAGGGAGCGCTGTGGCACCGATCACGGCAAAATTGGCGCCTTGTGTGAAGTTCTTGCTTATTGAATGAGACGGCGGCAGCAACGGCAAGCCAAAATATTCAGCTGAAATATATAAAACCATTTACATTGAGAAAGAAATTTGTTTTTCTTTTTGGTTTTTCCATTTTTTTGGCTATTTGGAGGGAGAGAATAGTGTGAGATTGCTTGGTCCCAAAAAAGTTCATGATTCATGTTTGTAACAGATCATTCATCTTTTACATGTGCCAGGGTAATTGCACATGTCTGATAAATAAAAAAAGTACACTTTGAGTATGTTGAAATGCTTCTTCTATTTTGTTTCTGAAAAGTAGATCAATATGCATTTATGCATGGTCCCTTCTAACAGAGAATTGGATAAAGGACCTGACAAAAGTACATATAGTTTCCCATTGGCGAGATCTCAAATTGAACAAGGGTTCTTCAATTCAATGTCGGCTTACATTAAAAAATATCACACTATAAATATTCACAATTTAAATCTTTGTAACCACACTAGAGAAATTAATAAAAATATTTATTTAAGATCAAATTAAATCTCTACATGTCAAAATAAAAGAAGAAACAGCTGTCTATAATCAATTCAAAATGAACGTCTAATAATATTAAATCTTTCTACTTTTGAATAAAATTCATAGAGACAAAACAAGCTTCCTCAAAACCATTTCAGATTGAATTTGAAGACATTTCTGACACACAACAGAAGGAAAAAGAAACAAAAAAGTAGAATCTGGTAATAAATATCCAATCAACATTAACCATTCAAATAAAAAATATTAGTGCAAAAAGTTCTTTCTGCATTACTTGAAAACTTACCCATAAAATCAATAACCAAACGGCCATTGGAGCACCTTGCATACGGTGGAGGAAACACCGGTATATTCGGCAAGACCGGCGATTCCATAATGACAAAATTGCCCGTGTCCGAGAAGGAATCGCCAAAACTAAAGATGGCATTGTAGTAATCAGTAGTGATGGCAAAACCGAAACTGAGACATGAGAGGCAAAGAGAGAGGAGGAGAAGAGGTCTTGCTGGAGCCTTCATTTTTTTTTTTTAATGGTTTGGATGAAGAAATGGAGAAGAAACAGAGAGAAGTTGAATTGCTGTTAGTGAAAGCACAGAGGTTAGCAAAGGCTATTGGGTGTCATTATATATGGCACAACTTACAGGAGATTCCCTGGTTTAATTTGTTTGCGTTTTGTCGCTAGGCTCCAAACCATCCATCTCCTCAGAATATAATTTATTTTGTTTGATT
Organism: Carex kokanica; assembly: GCA_025461125.1. NCBI lineage: Eukaryota > Viridiplantae > Streptophyta > Magnoliopsida > Poales > Cyperaceae > Carex > Carex kokanica. Next base: position 12,197 of record JAJGRX010000024.1, read on the forward strand.
ATAAGAATATTAATTAAGATGGAAAAGTTAATAGCACATAGTATTTGCTATAATGCGTATGAAAAAAAAAACATAAAATTGAAAGTTTATCGTAATGCAATTAAATAAGATAAGTATTAATGTTAATTTAATAAAATGAAACTTAAAATTTGAAAAAAAAAAAAAAAACAAATTTATAAGATATAATTGATGTTAATTTTACTATAGAGGTACACAAGATTGCACCATTTCCTATAATAATCAAATCCACAGTAGCAAATTTTGTAACCTTTAATCTTGCAATGCTCATCAAAATATAAAAATTCTACAATTATATCAGTATAGAGAAGTAACAGTTATATTTTATTACTTGAGTTTCAAGTTTTTTCATTAAAAAGCTTCAAAAAAAAAAAAATTGGAGGCATTATTAAGGAACAAAAAGTTGGAGAAACCTGAAATATTTAATTTCATTCCTTACTCCTAATTATAGCTTAATCATATTAGTTAATATTTTATTAACTATATGGTATAATGTTAACATTCTTGTTGAAAAACAAACAGTTCAAATCTCGTATTTTTATGTCTGAATAGTCGATCCAAACTGTCCAATATTATCTACATATCAAATATTAATTAACTTTGTTATATTAAAGAAAATTATTTATTTTCTTCTATTTTTAAAAAATAATGAAAATACATATATTTGAAAAAGGAAAAATGAATATCATCCATCTTACTGCATGTGTATGTTGGCCCCATTTACTGAATGGTGATGCATCTTTGCTTGTTAGAGACGCCAATTTGGAGACACCAACATGACACAAAAATATATTTACTTTTTTAATGCACCAATAGAAAAGAATGCAGTGGCTTGAGCTAGTGGACATGCACCCATTCCTTGCTTGGCCCTGTTATCGCCTTTTTTAATTCTTCTTTTGAACCGTCTGATTTTCGACCGTTTAAAGTGGGCCACGTCACCGTCCTTACCGGCAAATAATCCTTTCTTGTTTTTTAAGAAAAAAGTACTGTTGAGTGAGCTAAAGCCTAGAGATGGGTTTTGGGTATGGATGTTAGACAACCCGGCCCGATTCCATCATGGGTGCACCGTAAGATTTTGAAAACGGTCCGGTCCGGTCCGGTCCACGGGTTGGACGGGTTCAACGGGTCGGGTTCAACGGGTCCGGTTTTTTGTGGCCAACCCATACGCATGCTCAACCCTTGGTTCCCACGGTCCACGGTCAGGTCCGGTCTGGTACACGGTCCGGGTTGGGACAGTTCGGGTCCGGGTTCTATAGGGGGTTTAGGCGAGTCCGGGTCTGGGTTGGGGGGTTAGGTCCGGGTTAGGAGGGGTTAGGCGGGTCCTGGTCCGGGTTGGGGAGGGTTGGGTCCAGGTTGGAGGGGTTTAGGCGGGTTAAGTCCGAGTTTGGTCCAGTCCGGTTCGGGACGGTTCCACGGGTTCCCACGGTCCAGTCAAGCATGGATTCTCTCCAAAAAACCGAATCCGACCCTTGCTAAACCCGTGCCTAGCAAATGGACGGTCCAGTCCGGGTTTGGAGCACGGTCCGGGCTAGTCCGGGTCCGATCCACAGATTGGCCGGTCCAGTCCTAGACCGGCCGGGTTTTGTCAAAACACTAGTGCACCGCGGCTCATATCGGTCAAGCTTATCGTTGCTGGCTGGAACAGCTGTAAGATAATACCATTTTTCAGAAAGAAAAAAAATGCGGTCTCATATAATACACTTGGATTGGATATTTAGTTTATTCTTTATGATATAAAAAAACCGAAGTTTGCCAAATGTACCAGTGGTGTATTTTGACTAACAAATTAAAAAGCAAGTCAAGATTTTGCTTCTAAAAGACGAGAAAAGATATTAATATTTTTATTTAGTTGATTATTCTTATTCTTTCTTTTAAGTTCGTTAAATAATTATAATAACAAGGGCACTTTAGCAATATATAATAATTAGCTTCAAAATCGCGATACGTGGAGACATTCATTTAATTATTTTGTAGCTATTACGTACCGTTGTAAAACTACAGAGTTAAGATATTTTATAAGATTTGTGTGTAAATATCAGTGTTCTAAATAGCGCCGCTATAGCGTTTTTGGACCCCAAACGCTACGCTACGACATCAAAATGCGCTATTTGCGCTACGGCCGCTACAGCGCTATTTGCGCTATACAATATGGGTTTTTTTTTTTTTTTTTAAGCAATTTATATGGGTTTTAAATAAAAATAAAAAAAATTTCAAACCGAAATTGAATTTGTTGCTACTTGCTACAAATAAATCAATTTGAAATTGAGAATAGAAATTGAAATTTGAATAGAAAAAAAGTCCAAACCGGAATTAAAATTTGAATAGAAAAAAAAAATAGATTATGTCATGAATCATGATACTTAAGATATTTTTAATAGGAAAAATCGATAGTTTATGATATTACTATGGATATTTTGAACCGCAATTTGGACTTTGTACGGGTTCAATATGAATATTATAATTTCTTAATTACTTTGGTGTTATTTATTGTTCTATGAGACCAGATAATGTTGATATTTAGTGCAAATATTGAATATACGAAATGTAAAAAAAAAAACGCTATTTGGAATAACTTCCGCTATAGCGACGCTATTCGCTATAGCTTTTTTTTTAGCCTTCCCGCTACGACGCTATAAACGCTATTTAGAACCTTGGTAAATATGTAGCAGTTTCAACTTAATACATGTTATTTTTTATACATTAATTAATTAAAATTAAAGAGTCCGCCTTTTTATAAAAACTTCAACACCATATGCTTATAAGTTATTTTTACATTTTCAATGTCCAAATAGTCGATTCGAACCATTCAACTTGATATCCATATTAAAATGTGCTTGGAGACCAAATTTTACATTTTTTAAATTATTTTACTATGTCTTAGATAGGTACAAAATCATTGGTTTTAATGGTCTAGAATTTTTTGAATCAATGGATTTTCTACTTACCTTAAAAAATAGTAAACAAATTTTAAAAATATGTAAAATTTGGTCTCGAAGCACATTTTAAGATGGAGATCATGTTGAACAGTTTGGATCGACTGTATAGACTTTGAAAACCCAAAAATGACTTGGAAATATTTGGTGTTGAAGTTCTTATATAAGTGTATTAGCTGGACTCAAAAATAAAAGGGGAAGATCCTAAATATGTGAAATGAAATAAATTATATGGAATAATATTCTTTAAAGGTATTTAGCTAAAAAAAACCAACAACAAATGTCAGCAGCATTTTTAAAGATAATAAAAGTAAATTAGTTTTTTTTCAAAATCAGTAGTCGATATTATAATTGCAAAAAATATATAAAATTTGAAATAAACTATGCACGGATAAGAGTAAGTATACTAAAACCATAATGATAAAATAAAACTATGCTTTGGTAAAATATATTTCGTACGAAGCAAATACTATTATTTTTGTGCTAATATGTACAAAATGTATACCATATACATATTACATTTTGTGTTATTATCAAAATATAAATTCGCGACAAACATTAGTTATATTATCTTTCCCACATTATATGATCAAATATTAAATTGATAGCAACATATGTAGGGGTGTTCATCGGTTCGGTTCGGTTGAAACCGAACCGAACTAGACAAATCAAAGTAATAATTCGGTTTTTAAAATAGAACCGAACCGAACCGATTTAGCATTGCAACCGAACCAAAGTTTTATTTCGGTTTGTCCAATTTGTTCAGTTCAAACCAAAATATATTAATTTTTTTATTTAAAGCAATTGATTTATAATAAACCGAATTATATTAAGAAATAAACCGGGGTATTAAGAAATAAACCGGGATATTAAGAAATAAACTGAAGTATTTAAAGCAATTGATTAAGAAATAAACTGGGATATTAAGAAATAAACTGAAGCATTTAAATGAATTGATTAAGAAATAAACCGGGGTATTAAGAAATAAACCGGGGTATTAAGAAATAAACCGGAACAGTTCGGACCAAATTCATAATATATAAAGTTCAGTCGGTTTGGTTATTTCGATTTTAAAAATTTTCTAACCGAACCGAACCGAAATTGTAATTTGGTTTTAAAAAGTGAACCGAACCGAACCATTAAACCGAACAAACCGAACCGTTTGGTCCAAACTAATTCGGTTCGGTTCAAAACTGACTAAACCGGACCCAATGAACACCCCTAAACATATGTATATAGTCCTATATTAAATCTAACTTTTTATGCAGTTTGGGAAAAAAAATGACTATTAGAACGATAGCAAAATATATATATTTAATATTAAACTCATTTTGTTTGATTGTTTTTGCGCTTTATGTTCTATCTTACTTGATTGTGTTTATTAGTCTAGACCGTTATGTGATGGTCACACATGGAAATTAGTCATCATTGGGCTAATCAAATTGGGATAAGGGAGAATAAAAATACTAGATTATATAGTGGTGAAGACCTTAACCGGAGATACCACTAGTTGGATCAACAAAAGTACACATGGGAGTCTCGACATTCGTAAACAAATGTCGTATTGTCGTATCTTACCATGGGGATATCTAATATAATCAAGATAGTAGGGCGACATACCCAATAAGTGAAGTCTGAATTCTTTTGGGCTAGTCATAGATCTCCTTGCACTAATCAAGACAAGCCTTAACAGGATCTCTTGATTGGTATGGTGGTTGCTAGGCGAAAGCGGTAATCACTAAATTTGATTAGAAATCCTCATACAACAGCTGAAAATCAACATCAAATAAGGTAAGAATCAAAGCGGATTGAAGTAACAACAGTGTATCAAAATCCTAGAAATTCACATCTCTATCTTTATTTTACTTACTTTTAATTTTCACCAAATACATTGATAAAAAATAACAACTCCTTGATTTCATATTTTGTCTAGCCTTTCGAAAGATTGTGATTTAATCGCTCAAGACCTTAAATCTTATTCCATGCAGATCGACACTCGTTTATACTACTCGACAGGATTATGCGCTTGTAATCTAACTCGATAGCAAACCGGGTTATAAATTTTATTAGCCTGATCACGATTACACCCATCAACTAGCTCGAGTGTTTCCGCTCACATATATCCATAGCTGTGTGACGATCCGAATGGACTCTCCAGCTCGAGCTTCTAGGCTCAACTTGAACATGAATTAGACTGTGACTTCCCACCATAGTTTGGGCTCACGTGTCACGAATTGTATCATTTCTTATTCTTGGGTAATAGGAAAGGGGCACCGAAGAGGTTGCTTTGCCCCGGAGACGTAAGCATTTTAAGCCGAACTCCATTATCATCTTGCGTGTCAATTTTCTCTGAACTCTACTCTATTTACTTAACTTGTACATACCTGTTTGACTTGTTAGTTTAGAGGGCTTAACCGAAAAAACATTTAAGAGTCTTTAAGACTCCCTTTTTACCTCCCTCTAAGTGCCGTTAGGGAGAAAGCGCACTCACAGAGAGAAAGCGCACGCACAGACAGTTAGTGATTCAATCACTTTAGCTAGAGTCGTAAAAACGTGTTGTGTCGTGCCATGACGTGACTAATACGCCGTGACCAAGTGAACAATCACACGTGATGTGTCGTGCTATGGCCAAAATGTCGAGGGTGGTCACGACACACGAGTCACGCCGTGTCCAAACGTGTCGTGTCCAAATGTACGTTTGGTCACGTTTAACTATTTTTTCATAATTTAGGTTAGTTTATTCAAGATTCACCATTTGATCAAAATCTAACGGTCCTAATTACACGTGATTCGCGTAACCACATGTTATGCCTTGCCGTGCCATATGGCACGCAAATGGTCACGACCCACAACACGCGAGTCACAACACATAACAGTCACACGTGCCGTGTCATTCCGTAACGAAGCCGACTCCACCATACCATTTTTCCCACTCTAGCTTCAGCCATCGAGCGAGATGCATTGAAAACAAAAATATTAATCTGTATTATAGACCAGTCTGTGATATGCATAGTACCATAGACTCACTCATAAATATAAGCTGGTAGATTAGATCTTCATCTTTTTATCTTAAAATAAAAACTCTAAAATTTCGAAATATTAATATGGGTGATAAAAAGAAATCCGGGTCTTTGTACCCTGCTTAAATCATTAAAGCGAGCTTTCGTCTCCTCAAAACAAGTTATTATAGCAAAATTATTTTCTTTTTTTTCTTTTGTATATGACATGCTAGAAAACATGGCAGGAGCTAAATAGGACCCACCACATCAACCAACCAAACAATGATGAGACACGGCGGAGAGGTACCCCACAAGCCGAAAAGGCCCACAACACAAGTTGACGAACTTTTTTTATAAACCATAATTAAATTTATTCTTTTTACGAAACCCACGTGATTATTTTTTCTTTTACAAAAACTATAATGAACCAAAATGCTACTTCAGTCCGTTATTTTTTTTAGTCATGACTGAAATAACATTTCGGTCCGGTTCTCTTTTTGAATTTTCTGTGGTACTGGTTTCACAAGTTTTCATATGAGTTGCCACAGAAAATTCAAAAAAGAGACTGGACCGAAATGACATTTCGGTTCTTATAGTTTTTGTAAAAAAAAAAAATAATCATGTTGCTTTCGTAAAATTTTTTTTTTAATTATGGTTTATAAAAAAATTCCAAGTTGACGGTTCCAAAGCATCTGGCAGAACTCTGACGCACGGAAAGGCACAGAGTAATGTTCAGTGAATATCCAAATAAGGCTCTCCCCCACTAGTAGTTTGATTTTACCCGCCCGGGACCCGTGCCCGCCCTGCCCGTGCCCGTGCACGGGTTTTGCACGGGTTCACGGGTTAAACGGGTAAGGGTTGAGAAGGGCCGGGCATGGTTTTTTAAATTTTACCCGTGATACCCGTACCCGTTTCAAACTCATATCCGCCCGTACCGTCCCATGGACCCGGGTTGCCCGTGCCCGTACCCGTGCCCGTGATGCCCGTACCCGTAAAAATTCAAATTCCCCCCCCCAAAAACAGATAAAAAAACAGAAAAAAAAACCAGAAAAAAAACCAGAAAAAAAACCAGAAAAAAAAATAATAGAAAAAAAAACAGCAAAAAAATAACAGAAAAAAAAAACCCGGACCCGTGTTGCCCGTGACCCGTGTCGCCCGTGACCCGTGTTGCCCGGGGGGTTTGAGAGGGGCCGGGTATGGTTTTTGAAAAAAAACCCGTGCTAACCCGTCCTGTGTCGCCCGTGACCCGCGTTGTCCGTGACCCGTGTTGCCCGTTGCCCGCCCCGGATTTTGCCCGTGCCCGCCCGCCCGTGCCCATTTGCAAAACACTATCCCCCACCAACCCAACACCTGCCGCTCCCAAATGCGTCTAGGAAGTAGGAACCTTCAAATATTCAAAAAAAAAAAAAAAATTGAGGAAACAAGATAGGATCGAACTGTTAAGAAAATCTATATTCGATTCAGATCATGTCTCATGTTCTCTGTTATATACCACGAGCAATTCCTTCCTGCTGTTGTTCCCCAATTCGGATTATTCGACCCATTTGATTTAAAATTAAAAAAATTAGACTGTGTGGAATCAGATATGTAATAAAAGCTACTCAAAGGAATTGTAACAGAGAACCTAAACACCTTAATTAATAATTATAGCTGAGGTACTACTAGTGTTTTGCAAACGGGCACGGGCGGACCGGGGCGGGCAATGGGCAACACGGGTCACGGGCAACGCAGGTTACGGGCAAACGGGCACGGATTAGCACGGATTTATTTTTCAAAAACCCTACCCGGCCCCTCTAAACCCCCCGGGCAACACGGGTCACGGGTGTCACGGGCAACATGGGACGGGCAGGCGGGTTGCATGGTCCGGATCCGGGGGTTGGACGGTCCGGGTAGCACGGGTCTGGTTCGGTCTGGACTGGTTTTTTTTTTCTGTTTTGAGGAGGAAATTTGAATTTGAATTTGGGGGGGTATCACGGGTACGGGTACGGATAACCCGGGTCCACGGGACGGACCGGGCGGGTACGGGTATCATGGGTTAAATTGAAAAAAATCGTGCCCGGCCCTTTTCAACCCATACCCGGGTTACCCGTGAACCCGTGTCAAACCCGTGCACGGGCACGGGCAGGTCGGGCACGGATCCCGGGCGGACCGGGCCGGGTCTGACCCGGGCGGGTTTAATCAATACACTAGGTACTACCAGCGCCTGCCCCAGTTTAAACTTCCCCAATTGAAACTTCATCATTTTATTATATATATATTGTAATTTCGCCAATTGAAACTTCTCATGACATCCAAGCATGCACCGTATAGCACATGATCATTGGGTCATAGGATCCACGATGAGGTTAATTAATGTAGAAGTTACATGCTATTTTACTGACAGAGCCTACAGTTAATTGCTATTTATGAATGATGAGATGGATTGCATGTGGCAATAAGAATCCGAGCATTTTCTTTTTCTGCTAGGGAACCAGTAGAATAGATAGGAATCGGAATTCAAATCCTGTATTGTAGCTTTTGAATTACCGCATTTAATGTACTGAGCTTCTTTATCTTTTAAAAAAATAGAATTAAAAAAAAATCAACGATCAAATTCAAAGTCCGTCAAATAAAACAGAAAACCCAACACAAATAATGACAAGTATATATTGGCATTCAATGTAGAGATACAAATTATTTTTTTGCTAAAAAACATTTAAACAGGGAAAAATAATTTTAGCATGCATCCAACATTTATGACACATCTAAATTAAATTTGAATTATTGAATTTAGGAATATAAGTGTCATTATCAAAATAACTGCAAATTAATTCGGTATCCTTCAACTTCAATTATGTCAAACATACCCCCTTTAATTATGCCTTAACAATCGCGTCGCCAATAGATCATAAAAGGAAACATTACTACAAAGTTAATTCTAATTAGCATAGTGACAAATGAATTATTCGGGTTCGGTTCGGCGAGATCAAAAATTCGTGATTCGGAAATAATTCAGGTATAATTCGGGAATGATTTGAAATAATCCGGATCAGAGATCTCAGTCCTACAAGGAAACAAAAAAAAATGTTCTGAAAAAAATTCGGGAAAAATTTGCAAATAATTCGTAAAATTAAGAAAAAATTCGTAAAATTCGCGAATTATTCGGGAATTATTCGGTCAACCGAATAATTCGGCGTTCGGTTCGGCATCACCAAAAAAACAAATTATTCGGATAATTCGCGAATCTTGTCACTATGCTAATTATTCATGTATATGAATTTAAAAAATTTCTAAGAGAACGGTAATGTAGGTGTAATAAGAAAATGCAGCCCAAGTAAGGAGTGCTCTTTTAATTAATTATCTAACAAGTATAATATTTCTTAGCTAAAGTATATTGAATAGAAGCACATAAATGCATAAAAAAAATTTGAATTTTGTCCCAATAATGATCATTTGTTACGACGTTAATTTTGTGTTTCTAAAATCCCACAAGACATATTTAGTAATTCACTACTTAATATACACCACGAAGTTATAATATTTGACTTCCTTCAAAAAAAATTACGTGTAGTGTGAAAAAAAAAATTCAAAATCAAAGAGTTACTTGTCAAAACTATCTCACAAAATTACTTCATGATCAGGCGTATATACATTTAATATGAATTTGGAGTAGAAATATAATGTTTAAGTTCATCCAGTTTTTTTGTAAACTCAACTCTAAAATTAATTGGATTGACTTTAAACGACGAATTCAAACTGCTGAAATCCTTCTACCTTACGTGTGATGAGTCTACACACGAAAATTTTAAATTTTGAAATTAATTTTGTATAGAGTCAAGTGGTAAAAAAACATTCAAAAAATGAATACATTAAAATTAATTTATAAACTTTCTAATTTTGACTGCTTGACTTTATACTAAATTAATTTGAAAGTTTAACATTTTTGTATGTAGACGCATTACTCATAAAATAGATATATTTCAACAGTTTGGATTCGTGTGCTAAGCCCTGCCTTTTGGAACATCTCACAAAAACACAATAAAAGATTTTCATACTTTTAGTGCCGTGAATTACTTCTTAATTGACAATTGCCAATTACTAATCTACCCATTTTGTTCCATTAAATTTGTTATTTGATAACAAATGGAATTTGTCAATTTTTTATGGAAAAATTTCAACCATTGGTTGCAACATAGTTTTAAATGTACCATAAACACAGATATTTGATGCTTATAAAATTATTCTATTTAATTTTTAAAGTATGCCAAATATATTTAACTATACATGCAATGCTTCTAAGTTGTCCATGGAAATAAAATTGACATCATTTAACCCTAAGTGTCTAATGATGTTATACTTAATAGGATTGTTTTATAAACTTCGCTCCGGGAAAATAAATAATTGTTAGAGAAAAAATTGGGATGTATTAAATCGAGACAATATAGATATCAAAAATAGAATAAAAACATCAAAAGATGTACATAAATTTCCGGGATTTTTATTTATATCCAAAGTTAATTAGAAATTAATAAAAATGTCCAGGTTCACTTGGTTTTATTAAAATTATCCATACCGGCCAGAAAATGGCCGGTACCTTATTTAAATAGAAAACCGGCCATTTTCTCTCCGGTACTCTATTTTTTTTTTTTGAGACAAATAGCTAAAATGTTGGAATATAATACTAAAAAATCAAATTTTTTTTAAATATTTGTTAGATTACTTTTTTGATATATAATTAGCATATTTATACTAAAATACGCTAAATTACTTGAAATTATGTTAATTTACACTGAATTACACTAAATTACGCTAAATTACAATAATTATGTAAAATTATGCTAAAATACGGTAAATTACACTAATTTTAGCATATTTATATGTAATTTAGCGTAATTTACCGTATTTTAGCATAATTTTACATAATTTCAAGTAATTTAGCATAATTTAGCCGAGATTTTTATTAATACCCTAAAAAATATATATATATTAAAAATGCCCTCACTTTGAAATTTTTTTTAAATATGCCCTAACCGCCCAATAATGGGGCGGTCCACTGCTGCTAGAAAACCGCCCCTTTGCTGGGCGGTCCACTACCTCTAGCCAACCGCCCAGCGGTGGGGCGGTTTCCATGTTTTTTTTTTTCAAATTTTATATATTTTTAAGATGTATTGTTGTTTGTAAATAAGATATATATTTTTATAAGAAAATTAGCGTTGATATATATATATATATATTTTTTAATATGTATATATTTTTAATGATTTAAGATGTATAAATATTTTTAAGATGTAGGTATTTTTATTGTTGTTTGTACTAATTATTAATGATTTATGTTGTATATTGTATTCCTTGAAGTATTTATTCCATCTAGTTATTTTTTATTTATGTTTTATGTTGTCAATCTGTGTATATTTAATTGCGTTATGAAAATAACAAAACTGAAGCATATAAAATAGTTACAAACTACGAATTAAATCAGTTCACAAACTCAGCGACGACGACCGAACAAATTTAGAAATCGACGAGTTCTGGATCTGCTTCCAGTTTGTTGTGCGACACTACTACCGCTACCGGTTGCCTCCGCATGACTACTACCGCTACCGGTGGCCTCAGCAACAACTCTAGCATTTTCTCTTTCGTTGGCTTCGTTGATTGCATCTGCATTCCAGTTCACCAAAAATGATATGTTATTGAAATCATAAAATACAAAATGAATTATAAAATACAAAATGAAATGTACCTGCTCGCTGCCTGTCACAAGTTGAACGGCGAGCCTGATGTCCCATTCGTCGATTATATCAGATTAATCGCTTGGCGGTACTCTATTCGTCTGACGAACGCATACCGTTATATATAACACTCATTAAGACTTAACCATTTTTATGGAGGACAAACGTCCAACATGTTTGATTCAATATTTCGTAATTGCGTAATTATTTGGGAAAAAATTATGTTGTTTGGCTTCACGGTATAAGTGCACTTGAAATTGAAATTATATTTTGTGTTCAAACTTGTAACTTTTGCTTTTCAAAGTAACGGATGGCATGCCATATTTTCTTTAGGAGTCATATAGCGAGTATAAAAATATGAAACTGAAAAGAAAAAAAAGGGAGGAATTTAGTTACTACAATTTTGAGTTACAACAAAGTTACCACAATTATTTTCTACATTTTCAAAGTCCAAATCGTCGATCCAAACTATTCAACATGATCTCCACAATAAAATGTGCTTCCAGATGAAATTTTACATTTTTTTGAATTTTTTTACTATTTATTAAGATGGGTACAAAATTCATTGGTCTGAATTTGACTAGTTTTATAAAATACTTAATAAATGGTAAAAAAATTCAAAAAAATGTAAAATTTTATCTGGAAGCATATTTTATTGTGGAGATCATGGTAAACAGTTTGGATCGACGATTTGAACTTTAAAAATATAAACAAATAATTATAGTAACTTTGTTGTAACTTAAAATTGTGGTAACTAGATCTCTCCTCAACGAAAAATTAATATCGAAGTTACCTCATGTGAAAAAAATAGATAAATTTTGTGTTTCGACATGCAAGTGGGTCATATATATATATATATATTACACCATTATCTCGGGAAAGCTCGAGATTTTGTTGGTAGTTGGTTGCATGCAAAGAAAGCTTCGTCATTTGATCGATTTGTTTTAATAAAAGATATATAAAAGGATAGATTATTCTATGTTAATGATTACACATATATATTATTTATTTTATTAGTGGCATGCATTCTATGATGGCATACAATCCATTAAATTTGGTGGATCACAAGATATGGCTCCTCTTTATTAATGTTATTGTTATAATAGTTGTTTTTATTATTTATTTTTTTTGCAGAGTTTTAAATAACTAATTATATCAGTTATGTTGTAATTTTTTCAGTCTTAAAATTTGGAAGAGCATGACACATATTTTGAGCATTGAAAATAAATTTTATATTTCATGACAATTTTTTTATTTGAGAACATTTGAGTTTCATTTCATTCTAAAAAGAAGTTGACTCTTAATTGAAGACATATTACAAATGAACAAAAAAATCTCATACAAAGTGATATATTTTTATAAAAAATAATTTAGCTAAATGACAAATAAATTGTTTTTAAATGACATGTTAAATAATATATTAAATATCGTGTATTTTTTTTTTATCTTTTTGACATATTTTTACAAAAAAAATCTCAAACAAAATGACACATTAAATGACAAATAACATTACTTATATAATATAAAAAATAGAAGAAATTAAAATATGACAGATCAATTATCAATAAATTCAAAAACATTTTAAATGACATTTAAAAATTATAAAGTAATCAAGACCATTCAAAAAGATAATACAATTTACATGTGGAAATTAGTACGTGAGACGAGTACGTATCTAAATAAATTTAAACCTCTACACGGAAAAAGACATAAAAAATGCATATAATCAGAATATTTAATTGGAGGCTTGATATTCAATCCGATATTTCATCTTTTAATCAAAGTCGTTGACAGATCAGGACATCTACGTACTTAATATAAGAATAGAGATATGCCCAATTTGACTAATTTTAATTGAAGGTCATATTTCAAGTTAATAGTAAGCAATGACTTAATTAATTCAAAATAATTATTTCTTTGGATATTTCATTCAAGAAAAAATTGATTTTGATCCAACACTGGAAATGAGTTAAAAGGTAAATAAAATTTGTATCATACATCACATATCCTTTTACACAACTGTAGTTTTGAGGCTAGTAAAATACATTATCACCATCTCAAAAGTATATACTCTGAGCAGTGCATAATTTTTAATAGAGTTTTGAAAGATAAGCATGCAATTATTTTACTCAAAATTAATAAAAGAGCAGGGGACCAGACCAGGAGCTAGAGACCCATGATGTTCATCATATACCTTCCTCTTTTTTAGTAAAGGTAAAAGGAAAAAGAAAAAGTATTTTTTCTATTATGAAATTTTGTTGGAGGTAGGTGGATTCAAAATTTTAAAATACATATTAAAAATTAAAAGTCAATTATATAATATATTTTTACGGAAAACGAGAATTGATTTTATAAAATTATAATATTTTACTCTAAATTATATAAAAATTTCTATATAAATACAAAATAAAAATAAAAATTAGAATTAATTAACCCTTATTCTTTCTACTTAAATCCCTCAATTTAAAGCTGTTGTTGATATATGCATATATTGTTTGCGATATCTTTTACAAGATGTGTTAGCTCTCAATCGAGGCAAATTTTATAAGGACTTGCCTTTAATGTACGTGATTATTTTAAGATTTGTGTCAAATTAAAACAGATGATTCGAATTAATTTAGATCGAAACACTAACTTTGGGGTTTCCAATAATATACATTTACTTGTTTTTTTACATGTGATCAGAATTGTGCGTGATTGGATATATTTTTCTCATTTTTTTTTCTGATTATTAAATAAGGCCTTGAACATGGCCACCGCATGCGGTTACTCACAGTTTTGACCACTTGTAATTACAAAAATAAGTAGTGATTCGAGAATTTTTTTTTGTTAAGCATGAATAAGAGAGTTTTTCTAAAAATAAAAATGGAGCTGATAACAATACCTGCGCTACAGTATCCATATTGTACATGCATTATAACTACTAGTATCGTGCCCGTGCGTTGCAACGGAATATATAATAAGATAACAAAAATAAATTCTCATACAAAATAACAAATTTTCATAAAAAAACAAAATTAGAAATAAGAAAGTAGATAAATAAGGAAGTGAACAAAAAATTGATTTGCATTGTGATCTGCCGTATAGAAAATATTAATTAGAGATGGAGAAATAAGGAAACGAATAATTATATCGCTAAATTTTAGAGTCTGTTTAATTTTAATTGTAACGCATCGTGTGGCGGTATGTGTGGCGAGTATGTTTGTAACTAAATTTAAACTTCTACACATAAAACATATGCATTTAATCAAAAGAAGATAGATTATGTAATTGGAGAGCTGAGATTAAATCCAAAAATTAATCTTTCAATCGTAGCCGTTGGCGGATCGGACTCCCAACGTGCTTAATAATGGAATGGAGATTATAATTGTCTGGGGGAACCGTAAAAACTCTATCACTGAATTTTTTTTTTTCTAAAGTATTAATATCTATGCAAGAAAGTATTTATACTTATGCACGGAAATATTTATATCTCGTTTTTTACGTAAATAATTGTCTTCCAAACCAAAATTTTCAAACGTACCCACAACATAAATACATGTCGGGGACCACTCAAATTACATGGGGGGACCATACACGTTTTTAGAGATGAGTTTTTTTTCACCGTTCAATCTCGCCCATATTTCTGACGATATGTGAGAAATTGTTACGTAAATAATTATCTCTCCAACCAAATCTCCCAAACGTACCTGCAACATAAATATCTGTGGGAGACCACTCAAACTACATGGGGGGAGCATACACGTTTTAGAGGTGTGTTTTTTTTCTCCGTTCAATCTCGTCCATATTTCTGACGATCTATGAGGAATTTTGCGAATCTAAAATCACGAACGTCTTCTACACAATTTTTCCTTTCAAATGAGATCCATTATGACGTACTTTCAGACTCGTCATCACACAAGTATTTATATCTCGTCGTGCAAGTATTTATACCTATACTTGCAAATATTTTTTACATACGACACTAGCTAGATGACATCTGAAAGTATTAATATCAAATACTGCAAGTATTTATACCTAAACACTAAAGTGTTTATACCTATGTGGTCAATTATTATTTTTAGAGGAATGTTGATGCGAGAACGATTGGGGAAGGTTGATGCGGTGATACGGGGTCCCCACTACTTTATTATAATAAGGTTGACGCGAGAAAGATTGGGGAACTGGAAAAAGAGATGATCATAGCAAGTTACGCATCAAAGTATTAATATCTTATTTTGAAGTTGTAACACCGTGAACTTTTAAAATTCAGATTTAATTAAAATGATAAGTGGTAAATTGAATAATATATATATACGTATATACGAATTTAGTGACATGGATGGGGAACAATAATTATACGAAAATTTGTGTTAAGAGTGAAGAGCAAAATGTGTAAGGATTCAATTATATCGAATATGGGACAAGTGTGAGGTTTTATTTGCAAAATTGGAAATTTACAAGTGGGGCCCTTTTGTCATTCCTCCTTTCTTCTTCTCTTTTCCTCCTTTCTTTTCCTGCACCCCTCCTCCTCTTCCTTTCCTGTTTCGCCAAAGAGAGAAAGAACGAGAGAGAGACCGAGAGAGTGAGAGAGATCACGCCGTTTGCACCTCCGGTTACGGAATCGCTCGAAATTCGAGATCTCGCTCGAGGAGCTTGAATCTCGCCTATCCGTCTACTCCACCGGTATTTTCCTCCCCTATTTCTCTCTCATTTCGAGTTTTCGTATTTCTAGGGTTTCGGTGAAAACCCGTAGAATTGCACCAAATTGATTGTACTATGCCTTTGTTGTTTCTAAAGTGTTATTTGAGTAGTTTCATGTTCAAATTTGCAACCAAATTCTGATAACCAGATTTTCCCAAAATTGACTATGGTGTTGGTACCGTTTTCTCGAATTGACCTAAATCTGACCCAAATTGTACCATTGACTGAATTGATAACCCAGTGACTAAATTGATTAGTACCAAAACCCGATTTGTGACTATTCGTGCCTAAAACCCTAAAATAGCAAATATTCAAAGTTTAAGGGTTTAAATTGTAAAAGTCCTGAATTGAATGAATTGATCCATGAATAGATCCGAACGAGCGCGCTTAGCGAGATAGACGAGATCGCGGATTCTCTGTGTACCCTACATACTCAGGTGCGGGGGTTCACGGGATCTGTTTTGGGATTTATTTCGTAGAACTAAATAACGGTGCATATAACTTATATATTGATGGCTTGATTGAATATACGTTGCATATCATCATGTTGAATCTCTGATTGAAAGCATTAGTTGTCGCATTGCATGAATTGCATATTAATATAATTGAATTGTTATATCTGTGATGATTCTCATGTTGGTATGGTTTATCGATTTCTGTTCTATCGTGTTGGATAAGTGAATGGAACCACAGTACTGAATTGAATTGAATGATTGAAGTGAACAGTGAATTGTAAAGTCTAATTAGCTACTAGACTTTACTCCAGGACCCTTATGCGCATCTGGTGAATGGCCCTAGTGAACCCAGTACCGGTTGGGTAAGGGATAAGTGTAGTGTGATTGCAGGTAGTGAAATTGTGGTTCAGTGGTTCAGTGATTTAAGTGATTCAGTGAAAAGTTTATTTGTTCTCGTTTAACAAAGTGATATTCTGTTGCATAGTCGCAAGATATGCTAGTGATTATTCGAATTGATTTTGTAATGTGAATGTATAACTTGAAACCAGGTAAGAGAATTGTTAAGCCAGATGGGATAGATTGTTGATATCTATCGTTGTTAACCGGACTGTGCAAAGTTACTAGTTAAGCCCCAAGAATTCTGGAAATCCTTTGATTACTTTTGAATGAAATAATAGTTGGAATTCGTTTGAATCGGTGTGTGAGCATATGCATGTTATTATGACTGATTGATTAACTGAATAATTAGATGCGGTAATTGTTTAGTTCTAGTAATGGATTTCTTACAAATCCAGTAGCCCTATAAATTCCGCACTGAGAAAACGATCGATTAGTTTTCTCACCCCCACCCCCTTCGGGGATATTTTCTTTTTATTGAATTGTGCAGGTAAACGTGAGTAGGAAGGGACTCAGGCTCGACATGTGAGTTGTAAGCCTAACTGTTAGGTTATGCCACCTTATGTAGTCCATTTTGTTGTACATTGAACCCTATGCGGTATATTTTGTTGTATGTGATATTATCGAACCAAATCACCTTGTCGAAACCCTAATGTCTATTTTAAATATGTTTAATTGATCAGCTGTGTGAATTGCATGATTGTATGATTTTAAATTGGAGATTTTAAATGGGGAATACATGATAAATCATGCGGGAATCAATCGGGTTTGAAAATGGGGTTGAAATGGCGTGAAATGGGCAAGGGAATGAATTTCAGTAGGCTTATTGCGGGCCGCAATAACCTTATTGCGGGCCGCAATAACCTTATTGCGGGCCGCAATAAAGGAGACAGAGCCGGAAAATGGCTCTGGATGAATCTGCGTATATTATTACGGGCCGCAATTAATTGATTGCGGGCCGCAATAAAGGAGACAGAGCCTAAAACCCAACTGAGAAAATTCGTATATGGATTGCGGGCCGCAACCATTTCCTTGCGGGCCGCAACGACAGTGGGGTTTTGAGTCAGAGGAATTATTGCGGGCCGTAAGAGGGTTGGTTGCGGGCCGCAACAACTTGAGTCAGAGAGTAGAAAACAAGTAGAAGAAATTCGAGTAGGGGTTGCGGGCCGCAATGGGCCCTACTGCGGGCCGCAATGGGTGTTCTGAATTTACTGTTTTGAGTATAAATGGGCTGAATTGAATCGGATTTGAACCAAATTTGTTTTAAATCAAATCATATGATATGTGTATACATTTTAAAGTGTTTGGTTGAGTAGATTATATCGTACATGCCTTGTGAATATACGGGCAACTGTATATTCACGGCGAGAACTGCGCGACCCCCTGTTCCGGGGTGTGACAGAAGTGTTAATATCTTATCTTTCAAGTATTTATATCTATGAAGGTTGACGCATGAACGAGTGCGGAAACTGGGAACGAGGGACTATATAATTAGTGAAAACCATAGAAAAAGAGTGCTGCAAGGATTTTAGAATAATAATTAGTGTGGATCATACAATTAGTGAAGATCATATAATATCTTTTTAGAATAATAAATAATGGGTACCAGTACATAATTTTTCTAAATGAGTGTGGAAATTTTAGGAGTAACGAACTGATGATACTTAAATAATGATTCAAAATAAAAGTAGGAAACAGACACCTGGTATTGAAAAGAAAATAAGTTGGTATAAATAATACAGTGTGAAAAATATTACTAATTACAAAGACGACAAAAATGAGATTTCTGAATTTTTTTGGTATCAAACATAGATATAGGCATGTGAAATGTTCGTTACAAGTTAGGTTGTTAGAGTGTTACAGTGGGAACAATCTTCATTAATAATATGACATAATGAGATTTTATGAAATCTTTTATATCAAGCATATGTATGAGTATTTTTCTCAAAATAAAAATAAGAGGGTAGTGACAAGTTGCATAGTGCGACCGAAGGTAGGTTGTTATAGTACTACAAATGGCCTGAGATCTACCAGTATTCATTGAAAAGATGACATAATGAGATTTATGAAATCTTTTTGGTAAACATCTCCATTTCATTATTAAGCACGTTGGGTGTCCGATCCGTCAACGGCTACGATTGAAAGATTAATTTTTGGATTTAATCTCAGCTCTCCAATCACATAATCTATCTTCTTTTGATTAAATGCATCTGTTTTATGTGTAGAAGTTTAAATTTAGCTACAAATATACTCGCCACACATACCGCCATACGATGCGTTACAATTAAAATTAAACATACTCTAAAATTTAGCGATATAATTCTCCGTTTCCTTATTTATTTGTTTCCTTATTTCTCCCTCTCCAATTGGAATTTTCTATACGGCGGATCACAATGCAAATCAATTTTTTGTTAACTTCCTTATTTATCTACTTCCTTATTTCTATACATATTACTGTGATAAATCTAGAATATATTTCTAATTTTGTTTTTTTTATGAAAATTTGTCATTTTGTATGAGATGTTTTTTTTTTATCTTATCATATATATTCCGTTGTAACGCACGGGCACAATACTAGTATATATATATGAAGATATTTCTTAAATTAGATAGAGTGACACACTGTTGAAAAATAAAAAAATGGTTGATATGGTATTATAATAAAATAGTATTTATAAAAAAAATTAATATATATCTGCTAATATTACTACGGTGCTATGCATAATACATATCAGTCCATACAAGAGACTCATATCTCTTTTATCAAAATTCAAACAGTCAATCTGAACCGCTTCAATTAATATAATCTCCATATGAAATATAATAGAGACCAAACTTTACAATTTTTTTTAATTTTATTACTATTTTTCAATGTTCTAAATAGCGACACAATAGCTGCGCTATAGCGTTTTCGAACCTTAAACGCTAAGCTGTGGGATAAAAGTGCTCTATTTCAGCTACGACCGCTATAGCGGTCCGCTATTTGCGCTACACGCTATGCTACATAGGCTTTTATTTAAAGGTCCAAACTAAATTTTTTTTAAGGATCAATTTTGTCAAGGTCCGGATTGCTTTTGCTTTTAAATAGAAAAATATAGATAGTTTATGCCATCATCTTTAAGTTTTTTTTAATAGAAAAAGATATATAGTTTATACCATAATGCTTGGGTTATTTTGATTTGAAAAATAGTTTATGATATTATTAGAGATATTTTGAATAGCAATTTGGACTTTGTACTGGTTCAATATGAATATTCTAATTCCTTAATCAATTTTGCGTTACTTATTGCTATAGAGACTTTAGATAATGTTGATAATTAGTAGAAATATAAAATATATTTTTTTAAACAAAAAACGCTATGTAGATAGCTTTTGCTATAGTTACGCTATTCGCGATAGCTTTTTATTTAGCCTTTCTGCGATGACGCAATAATCGCTATTTAGAACCTTGCTATTTTTTTATACAAGTAAAAAATTACCTCATATAAAGATTCTGGTTCCTTTGAAAATAGTTATTTTGTATTAAGCCTATAAAATGGTTACTTTTATCAACTAAAAAAATGGAGATAGGCAGGTTAAAAATTTGGCGAAATAAAGGTTGGTATGGTGGGAAGTGGGAAGAGCATTTGTTAGCAAGATAACATAATTATAATAAGAGATGCTCCAATGAGCGCAAATTGCGGCATGATGGATAGTAATGATCACAGCTCACAAGTTTTTAATTGCATGTTTTCTACTTTACACATGCACAGATGCACATGGTGGTATTATAAGCGGCTCGAATCATTGGATCAGATCTGTGATTAGCCTAACCAATTTTTCTAGGGCATGTTGTTTAATTAGACCTACACCCTTGAGGATGGTTGTTTGATTTACCATCCCAAATTAATTAGAGAAAATATTTGTGGGCTTACAATAAGAGTAGAATGAGAATGTTCTTAAATTCATCAAGCCAAAGGTGAACTCAACTTTAAAATCTATCATATTAGCTTCAAATGATACGTTTATATACGAAAATTTTAAATTTTCAAACTAATTATGCATAGTCAAGTGGTAAAAAAAACATTCAAAAATTGAATGCATTAAAATTATTTTATAAACCTTCTAATTTTGACCGCTTAACTTTATATAAATTAGTTTGAAAGTTTAAAATTTTTACATGTAGACACATCACTCATAAGGTAGATGGAATCAACCGTTTAGTTCGTTATTTGGAGCTAATAATATGATAGATTTTAGAATTGGGTTTACCAACATGTTCAACGCAAATTTTGTAATAAATTAATGTGGAAACATAATGTGTATCGAAAAACGGTAATAATTTTATTGTCTTAGAAAAATTTATGTACTTCAAATTTTTTATAAAAAATATATGTACTTCGAAAATTGTCTTCTATAATAGATATTGTAGGTTCAAAATTTGATTAGAAAATTTTCTTTAAATATTAGTTGAAAATTTTGACATCATTTTTATCTTAAAAATACAGGTAATTATAATTTTTCCTAACATATCTGCTAATAAAATAGTACAAATTCATAATTCATGATTTAGAAAGAGATTCATAATTTATAAAGATAATTTAAGTTTTTTTTTTTATTTCCTTAACTATGCCACATCACATGTGTTTTTGTCGGTTGAATTTTTTTTATATATGGTGATTTGTTTCACATGTTTTATTGGATTTTACTAATTTAAAAATCATTTTGTTTCTGACCGATGTTTCTTTCTTTTTTTTGGTCAAACTTTCAATAAATAAAAATAGTAAACAGATGAAACAAGCAGAGGTGAAGCCACCTGACCCTCCAAAATATTGCTGATTCTAGAACTGTTTTTTCTATACTTTTTGAGTGTCTTGAGATCTGTGAATTATTCTCAAAATTTGTCAACTTTACTTTTAATTTTTTTTAGGTGAGAGGTTACAGATCTGATCTCCTAATAAGGAATTATGGCATCTCTTTTGTTGTACTTTAATGAAATGCACTTTCAAATGCAGCTAAAAATGTAGTGGCTTCTTTAATAAAATTGGTATTTTGGTGGTGTTTGGCATGTCTCATTTTCTCATGAACTACCATTTTTATTTATCATGCCGATCAAATGTTTCTTTCTTTTCTCAATGAAATGCTTCTGCTTGTACTTTAAGAAATCATCTGAAAGTAATAATGTTTTGCACGACAGAAAATATATTTTTTGGATTTTTTTTTTGTACTAACTTGAAGTGAACTTTTGCCGGAATTTAAAAAATACAAAATTGATGAAGCGTTGAGAGCTAATGCCGATATTTTTATAAATACCCTAAAAAAATATATATCAAATCTGCCCTCATAAAAAAAAATTATTAAAACACCTTGACCACCCCACAGTGGGGCGGTCCACTATCCATACTAGACCGCCTAGCAATGGGGCGGTCAGCTCTCCATATCAAACCGCCCCTTGCTGGGGCAGTTTGGTTTTTTATTTTTTAAAGGCCACCTTTATATAGTGAAATACGGTTATAATTTAGAAAATAGAAAGCGAATATTCCATTAGCATCGGATCAATTTATTATGATGTTGTTTTATAAGTAGTTAAAAAAAAAAATCTTTTATAAGTTGTTTTATGTATTTATTTTTTATTATTTTTTGGACAGCTTAATTTTATACTAAATTAATTTTTTTTTTTTTTTAAATTTCATGTACATGATCACTCATCAAGTAGATGGATTTTAACCGTTTGGATTCGTCGTTTGAAAAAAAATTGATGATGAGTTTGGATTCGTCTTTTGATGATGAGTTTATTACCGAGATTTTTAATATACTTTTGTTGTATTAATTGTCGATTTGTTAAAACTGTCGATTCTTTTATAATAATTGTCGATTATACGGCTGTTGTATTAATTGTCAATTTGGCTAACGTGGTAAATTAGTTTTTTTCGACTAGATAACATCAAAACCATGTAATGTAAATGGTAAGCCCACAAAATCAGACAAAACAGTCCAAACCTAACATGTAACAATCCGAATATACAATACTAGAAATCTATCAAACTAAAAAACATAAAAAACCTAACGACGAGGATGAGGGCGACGACCAGAAAGATCCAACTTAGGAGGTGGATGGCGGTCCCTGTGCAGTTGGACACGCCTCAAGTGAACCTCCTCCTCCTCATCCACATCATCCTGGAGATCCGCCTCCACCCATGGATCCTCCACATCATCATGGATCACCGGCTGTGTATGCAACTCCCATGGATCGGCCTTCCAGGTATAAGGATACGTAGCCGGAGGCGATGTGCCAAATATAGCAGAGGAAAAAGCATATGCAGTCTGCGTCCCACTCCCACTAGCCTCGTCATCGTGCTGTATAGTCTCCAAATATCGTGGTCTGTGGAGGCTCGGTACCTCATACCCGGCATCATCTCTAGTAAGGTCAGCCATAGTGAACTCGGGGTTGGCCTGCTAGGTAGGAGCTTCATCCTGAATGTAAATAATGTTAATTTTGCTACTTACAAATAACTAGTAAATTAAATAATAAATTTTTGCTACCTCGCCAATCTGCATCGGAACTTCATACTTGTTGTAGTAAGCGTTCCACGTGTTATTATTCAACACCCATTGGTGGAACGCCCAACCTGAGTCATCCACTGCAGAATTGAAGATAACTTAATGAGAATAGTTTTTTTTAACGAGAAATGATTGTGTATGACAACTTCAAATTACCTGTAGGAGGTGGCGGCAGCTCATCATCGTAGATAGCGACTCGAGGCTAATCCGGATCTCGTGGTGTGGGCTTTATCTCACGCCAGTTGATGTTCTCCCGACTGTCGTGCAACATGCCAATGAGGCGCCCGTCCCAGCCGGAGTCCTCCACCAGTGGTGCACTGTGTTGGAACATTTCACATCCTACCGCTCTCCAACCTTCTTTCGCCATGCACATCAAGCTGTGTGCCACTCTTCTAATAGCAATCAGAATCTACACAAAATATTTTTTTATTATTGTTAGAGAAAAAATAAATAAACATTAAATTTTTTAAATATGTCAGTTTCATTTATATTTACCTGGCGAGCCTAAATCGGTCCGAAAGGCAAATAAGTTCTTAACCCTTGACCCAGGAGCCTCCGTCGAAGGGTCTCACCATAGTACCCCTCTAGATATACTGACGGCATGCCCCACCTCTGATACCAGACTAAATATCTCAATCCGCTGTAGTTATACTCGATCTAGTATGTAAAAAGAAAATCGCTAACAAATAGATTCATCATATAAAACAATCCGGCTCAAAAAAATCTAGAATGCCTTGTATATCCATCTATTTTTTTTTGTCTTTCGTAACATTTATACATCTTTTCGGACTCTAAAAAGCACTTCGACATATTTTAAATCATGCAAAAAAATACTTTTTTTTTTAAGGATAAGAAAGCAATTGCCATCTTACAGTTTTTCATTGATAAAAAAATATTTACATAATTACATCTCATTAGTTCTACAAATTAGCATTTACTAATATTAAACTATTTAAAAAATAAAAAAGTTACAAATATATTGTTTCCTTTCTATCATATATTTAGGTGATAAGGATAACTCCAACTGTAGATTTGCAAAGAGGATTTGACATTCTTGTCGCATTTTAAACATTACTCCATAGGCACGCGAAAGTTTTTCCAATTTAAAATTCAAATGCAATTTTAAATTTAATTGCGGTGTAATTTAGACGCAAAGGACTATATCATTGTAATTTATATGGTTATCATGATTCGTCTTAACAACAAAATTAAGGCTATAAACAAATTTAAGTTCAGATCATAAATAAATATAATGAATCCAGCTTTCTAACCTTTTAATAAAAGAGTCGAGACATAACCTAATCTTCTTATTAAGGCTAATCTTCTTGAGGCGTTGTTGGGTCGGATGCTGCTACCCAACCCAGGTAGGAATTAGCATCCGCTAGACCCACCCAATTGCAAATATCCTTCTAATTTAATCCAGAAGACTAGTGAGCCGACATTTTTATTAATACTTAAAAAAACAAAATATAAAATCTGTCCTCATAAAAACAAATATTTTAAAACACTCTGACCGCTCCACAGTGGGGCGGTCCACTTTCCCATCCAAACCGCCCAGTAAGGAGGCGGTCAGCTCTCCCTATCAAACCGGCCCACGCTGGGGCAGTTTGGTTGTTTTTTTTTTTTTAACTGCTCCAGACCCGATGATTCCATTCGAATAAATTGTATTTCATGTATTTCATGTTTTTTTATAAGTTGTTTTATGTATTTATTTTTTATTTTTTTTGGACCGCTTAATTTTATACTAAATAAATTTAAAAAATTTAATTCATGTACATGATCACTCATCAAGTAGATGGGTTTTAACAGTTTGGATGTGTCGTTTGATGTTAAAACTGTCGATTCTTTTATAATAATTGTTGATTATACGGCTGTTATATTAATTGTCGATTTGGCTAACGTGATAAGTCCAAACTATGTAATCTAAATGGTAAGTCCACAAAATAACATCAAAACTATGTAATCTAAATGGTAAATTCACAAAATCAGACAAAACAGTCCAAACCTGACATGTAACACTCCGAATATACAATACTAGAAATCCATCAAACTAAAAAAATATAAAAAACCTAACGACGAGGACAAGGGTGACGACCAGAGAGATCCAACCTAGTAGGTGGATGGCGGCTGCCCACGCCTCAAGTTAAACATGCCAATGAGGCTCCCGTCAAAGCCGGAGTACTCCACCAGTGGGGCACTGTGTTGGAGCATTGCACATTCCACCGCTCTCCAACCTTCTTTCGCCATGCACACCAAGCTGTGCGCCACTCCTCTAATACCGGCCAGGATCTACCCAAAATGTTTTTTTATTATTATTAGAGAAAATCAATAAATAAACATTAATTTTTTAAATATGTTAGTTTCATTTATATTTATCTGGCGAGCCTGGATCGGTCCGAAAGGAAAATAAGTCCTTGACCCTTGACACAGGAGCCTGCGGATGACTTGCTTTATGGTAATCCTCCGCAAAACGCGAGCTCCAGTAGACTTTAGGCTTATTGTGTTTAGTCCTGCAGTACAATTTAATTGAAACAGATTGTTAGTAACGTGTAAAACTGAACAAGTAACACAATATACAAGCAATTAAAGAGTGGGTACTTGTGCAGCTTAGTAGTATGCTGCTTGTCCAGCTCTGGCAAGTCCGGGACAAATGCATCCAAGCCAAACTGTCGGGGCACGTAATCTGGATAATGGTACTCAACAATTCAATAACATACGCACGGCCCCCGATAATACTAGAGGTCTTTCTGTTCCAATGTCAGCCGATAAAGAAGGTTTTTGTCATAGAATGCACGGTAGGGGTACCAGTCGACATTTGTCTCGTGAAGCATCTGGAGCTGACCCCGGACATAAGAAATCCCCACAGTTTTCCCCTTGCCCATATTCTCATATGTATGGTGACTACCCCATATGGCACCGTATGCGGGACACTTATCGGCGTCTTGTCTCGTCTAGAACCGGCAAATGCGACCACGACCAATGCTAGAGTAGAAGAAGTGGTCCGGCAATCTGCTTGTTCTTCACCTATATTTTGGACATAAGGTGTAATGTTGGTAATTATTGAACCCTAATATTTGTAATAAAAAAATCAAAATATTTGTAAAGACTGATCAGGCAAGCATGGCGCAAGCTCCGGTATAAGTGGGCGATCACAGTTCCACCCCAGTTCCACTTCGATGGCCTCTCAATGTCTCTCAGTAGAGAGAGGAACATAATTGGAATCGTGTCACCGCTGGAATCCACGAACATGACGCTGCCACACAAATTCATCACAAACGCCCACACATACCTAAAAATATAAAATAGTCAAGATAAATAATGGTTATTACTGTTGAGTTCATAACATATTTTAATTTCAAGATGTTAATGATTACCTCTTGACGACCTCCTCATCAATGGTCTGGCGATGATTTGATGCTGGTAGAAGTAAATGCGGAGCTCCGCTAGACTAATGCAATACCTCAAATACCGGAACTCGTCCTTCTCTTTTCTCTTCTTCTTCTTCTACAACGCCTTTGGATCGGCCCCCAAAGGGTCCCATATCATCTTCGTCAGGTCTGGATGGTCGGAGACACTGCCTATGGGGTCGCCATTGATCCTTAATCCCCATAAAGCACTCACATCACCTAGGGTCACGGTCATCTCCCCAACCGGAAGGTGAAACGAATAAGTCTCCGGTCACCATCTCTCCATTAGCCCGTAAATGAGAGCTTGATCAATCTTACTCTGATGCATGGTAGCCAACTGATACAACCCGAGATTCATAATGCACCGCTTCATCAATGGATGAGCGACGTACAGTATCTCAGGGATGTAATGTCTCACTATCAATATCGTTTCATCCTGCATTTAACAATGATTTCAATTTAAGCGACTTATTATATGTCATATTAAAAAACTGTTATTTAAACTACATATAAAAAACTAACGTACCTCCATTGATATGTATGCGACCCAGTGCTTAATATGTAGAATCCAAAGAAGATGACTGAATATGTCAGCATCATGAGCGGGATACTCTGCACCGGGAGCGTCTGCACCAGATGCCTCCGCACTGGGAGCCTCGTCAACATCAACATGTGAACCCTCCCTCGTCTTTATAGTATCTCCTGAACGTCTCCGTCTAGGTCTGACCATACTACATTTGAAAATAGCAAGTTATTATTGCAAACTACCATAAACAAATTAATATTGCAAACTACCGTAAAAAAATTATTAATACAATTTTGGACCGAAATAAATATATAAAGTAAATTTCATAATTTCAAATAATGTAAATTTCACAATTTTGGACCGAAATAATATAATTTAGAAATTTTTTAGTCCAATAATGTACACAAGTATACAAGAAACCGCACACGATAATTTTGGACTCTAAACCCTAATTTAAACCCTTACCCTAATTTATACCTTAACACTAAATCATAATTTGTGAACCATAAACACTAAACCGTAAGAGATATGAGTAGGTCCGATGGGCATCGGACCTACATTTAGGTTCAATTAGCTCTAGAACCGTATGATTAACATCAAGATCTATGCGCACGGAAATTGATACAACTTGTACGGATTTTGATGCAGAGCACACGTATCTTGATGCAGATCGAATGGTCATTACACCCATCGAACCAAGGTAGGTCCGATGGGCATCGGACCTACTTTGATTCCAAACCGTAAACCCTTAACCCTTAACCCTAAACACTAAACCGTAAACCCTTAACCCTTAACCCTAAACACTAAACCGTAAACCCTAATTTATAAACACTAAACCGTAAACCTTAATTTATAAACCATAAACCATAATTTTGGATAGTTTCTAAATCCATAAACCCTAATTTTGATCAATTCAATCGCGTCGGAAAAATCAACAACCCGCACACGATAATTAATAATTCAATTTCTATAAAAAATAAACTAATAAGTTACGTAGAGACTTACTCGTAAATAATCGGATTGTGACCGAGAGGGAGAGGAAGAGGGGGTGGCCGAGAGAGAGAGGGTGGGGGGGGGTTCGGGTAGGGTGGAGAGTGGGGTTAGAGGGGGGCTGAGGGTGGTGGGGGGGGGGGGGGGGGGTTCGGGTAGGGTGGAGAGTGAGTTAGACGGGGGGGTGGGGTGGGGGGGGGGGGGCGATCGAGTTTAGGCAGAGAGGGTTCGGGTCTGGGGTAGTTAAAAAAAAAAACAACCAAACCGTCCCAGCGTGGGGTGATTTGATAGGGAGAGCTGATCGCCCCCTTGCTGGGCAGTTTGGTTGAGAAAGTGGACCGCTCCACTGTGTGGCGGTCAGGGTGTTTTTTTTTAAAAAAAAAATTTGATGAGGGCAGATTTGATATTTTGTTTTTTTTAGGGTATTAATAAAAATGTCGGAGTAGTGAATAAACAAAGAGAATCCTAGAAGTGAATGAGCTGGCAATATCCTTACATAACGTGCATTTCTTTTGTTTTCTTTTCTTCCATTGCTCTGGCGACATCTAAAAACCCAACATTAATTGTTTATTTAGAGATAATTTTATTTAGATCAACTGATCAAGCAATTAAGGTATACAATTCATTTGTATCATTTGGTAAAGGCTTAAAGGAGGATAACAAAAGATATTGTTATCACCATTTTTATATTATATATATCTCTATTCTAGGATGAGCAGCGGGGTTTAAGGAAATGAAAGCTGTGTAATAATTTTAATTAGTACCACCAAATATTAAAAAAAAAAGCCTGAGGAGTGCTGTGGGCCCCACGTTGGTCACATGACATCTTTGACTAAATGGAAATAACAATGACACTTGTATTTAATTTACGCCAAAGACTGCTAAAATTTTATAAGAAAGAAAAAAAATAAACAGTGCCACAAAAGACGGTACGAATGTATTTTTATTTCCTCTTCAATCCCTGGAAGGAACGAAACTTAAATAGAAGGAAATCACAGTTATCAATTCAAATCAATAGAAGAATAGAAGGAACGAAACTTAAATAAATTAGTAAAGAACTCACTCAAATTGTATTTCTATTTCCTCTTCAATCCCTAATCGGAATGAACGCCTGAAGCTTCCCTAACCGAAAGGAACGCCTGATCAGTTCAAATCAATAGAAGGAACAAAACTTAAATAGATCGGCAAAGAACTCACTCAAATTCTATTTCGATTTCTTCTTCAGTCCCAAATCGGAAGGAACGCTTGGTACTTCACTAATCGGAAGGAACGCCTGATCGAGACGAACACGACGGAAGCTTCCCTAAAAGATCCGCCGCCTGAAGCTTCCCTAATCGGAAGAGAATCGCGACTGAAAAAAGAAAGAGCGAAGAGAAATGGAAAGAAGAAGAATATCGCCACGAAATCGCCTCTCAAAAGGAAAGAAGAAGATCGAGAAAAAGAAATTATCGGGGAAGGAAGGTTTTAAAAGGCCGTTAATTAGTGAGGACCGCCGGAGGTAGTTAATTACCGTTAATAACAGTTTAAACCGAATCCGATCAGCGATGGTAAAAAGTGGAGACAAAGTTTTGGATGAGAAAACATTTTCTCTTTAGAAAGAGATTCATAATTTACAAGGATAATTTAAGTTTTTTTTTTTTATTTCCTTAACTTTGTCACATCACATGTGTTTTTGTCGGTTGAATTTTTTTATATATGGTGATTTGTTTCACATATTTTATTGGATTTTACTAATTTAAAAATCATTTTGTTTCTGACCGATGTTTTTTTTTTGTCAAACTTTCAATAAATAAAAATAGTAAACAGATGAAACAAGCAGAGGTGAAGCCACCTGACCCTCCAAAATATTGCTGATTCTAGAACTGTTTGAATGCCTTGAGATCTGTGAATTATTCTCAAAATTTGTCAACTTTACTTTTACTTTTTTTTTAGGTGAGAGGTTACAGATCTCCTAATAAGGAATTCTGGCATCTCTTTTGTTGTACATTAATGAAATGCACTTTCAAATGCAGCTAAAAATGTAGTGATTTCTTTAATTAAATTGGTATTTTGGTGGTGTTTGGCATGTCTCAGTATTCCATCAACTACAATTTATTGGGGTTTGGCATGTCTCAGTATCCTATGAACTACCATTTATTTATCGGATTCAAATATGCTAAAATCTGAGATCTATGAACAGTATTCCTGAAATTTCTGAAATTTCGAATCCAGCCATCCTACTTTTTATGTGCATGCATCTCGAAACAGTTCAACGGATGGATTTGAAATTTTAAAAATTTCAGAGTTACTGTTGACGATATCGGATTTCAGCATATTTGAATCCTTATTTATCATGCCGATCAAATGTATATTTTTTTCTTTTCTTTTCTCAATGAAATGCTTCTGCTTGTACTTCAAGAAATCATCTGAAAGTTATAATTTTTTGCACGACAGAAAATTATATTTTTTGGATTTTTTTTTGTACTAACTTGAAGTGAACTTTTGCCGGAATTTAAAAAATACAAAATTGATGAAGCGTTGAGAGCTAATGCATGCACTTTTTTAATTTATTTTCTCCTTGATTTTATGACAAAATTAAGTACCTCGCGAATAAAAAAAAAATGATTAGTTAAATTTAACGTGAAAAATAGGTTGGATTAATCATGAGGGACTTAATAAATTATTATTAAATAACAGTGTTCTAAATAGCGCGCTATAGCGCCGCTATAGCGTTTTTGGACCCCAAACGCTACGCTACGACATCAAAATGCGCTATTTGCGCTACGGCCGCTATAGCGCTATTTGGGCTATACAATATGAGTTTTTTTTTATTTTTATTTTTAAGCAATTTATATGGATTTTAAATAAAGATAAAAAAAATCTCAAACCGAAATTGAATTTGTTGCTACTTGCTACAAATAAATCAATTTGAAATTGGGAATAGAAATAGAAATTTGAATAGAAAAAAAGTCCAAACCGGAATTAAAATTTGAATAGAAAAAAAATAGATTATGTCATGAATCACGATACTTAAGATATTTTTAATAGGAAAAATCGATAGTTTATGATATTACTATGGATATTTTGAACCGCAATTTGGACTTTGTACGGGTTCAATATGAATATTATAATTTCTTAATTACTTTGGTGTTATTTATTGTTCTATGAGACCTTAGATAATGTTGATATTTAGTACAAATATTGAATATACGAAATGTAAAAATAAAACGCTATTTGGAATAGCTTCCGCTATAGCGACGCTATTCGCTATAGCTTTTTTTTTAGCCTTCCCGCTACGACGTTATAAACGCTATTTAGAACCTTGTTAAATAATAAAGGGTAATATGAAGAGTATCTGAATTTTTTAATTCCATCAATGGATTCGACAAAACATTTCGGATCCAACAACAACAACAACTAAGCTTTTATTCACGACATTTCAAATTCAAAGTGTGAAATTTTTTTATGACCGTCTTCCGTTGTCACGGTAGAAAAAAATGTACAATGATTGTTATTTCTTTTTTTTAACTTGTTAGGAAAGACGGTTACTGGCTTATCTTTTTAAAAAAAATTTAGAAATATTTGCACATTTTTCAGACATTTAATATGTACTTACAATATATAATTAATATGAATGTACATTTTTAGGCGAAGTGCCTTAATTATGACGCGATTCAATACTATTTCAGAAAAAAACTCAGCCACACTTTTAGAAATTTTTTTTTTTTGAATCTGAATATAATTTTTGGTTCCAAAATTCGAATACAAAACCTTTTTTGGATCCATCTATGACCTCATAAAATGAAGGTACTTTTTTTGTTTTTGTTAATTAACTAATAACAATTTCTATAAATAGAGAATTCCCTTTATAATTTTGTAATGATAAATGAGATGCGTGTTTCATACTTTTTTTTTTCATCCAAAAATATTTCACCTATGCATCTGTAACACTATGCAAAATACATATATGAAATTAATGACTGAAGGTAATACACGAAATACTCGGAGGTGTTTTTCAAGTAAGCAAGTAACATTTAAAGTGAAACATAAAATTGATTATTTAAAATTACTGTTTGAATGACATAAAAGTATATTGATTCAAATTTTCTAAAATATTTGGAAGTGAATGTTTCAACGTTTGGAATCAAATTAATTACTGATGAAGCATATGAACTTCTTCTTTTTATCATCCAAAAATATTTCACCTATGCAGCAAAAATGTCAGAAGAAGAACAGGAAGGTTTGTCAGTCAAATAAAGACTATTGCTTGAGAATTTTTTATTCATAGAAATTAATAAAAAAGAGGTAGAAAAATAGAAAAATACCGAGATCAGTAATCCTGATTCAAAGAATTATTTTTTCAATTCGAATATCTTGAGGATCAGCTACAAAATCCAAAGCCACAGAAAATCCTCCACTAGGGTGTAATTTGAAGTGCAGGATTTTCTGTTGCATGAAAGTCCGATCCAAATAAAATTCTACACTGTTGCATGCATAGTGACAAATGAATTATTCGGGTTCGGTTCAGCAATGTCAAAAATTCGTGATTCGGAAATAATTGGGTATAATTCGGGAATGATTCGGAATAATCCAGATCATAGATCTCAGTCCTACAAGGAAGCAAAAAAAAACAAAAAAAAATGTTTTGGGAAAATTCGCGAATAATTCGTAAAATTCGGGAAAAGTTCGTAAAATTCGCTAATTATTCTGGAATAATTCAGTCAAAGTTCGGTCAACCGAATAATTCGGCGTTCAGTTCGGCATCACCAAAAAACGAATTATTCGGATATAATTCGGATATAATTCGCAAATCTTATCACTATGGTTGCATGAACATGAAGCACTCAATTTTTCATTTCTCTGACTTGACAGGCATAAAAAACTGACTTCCTTCCTCAAAATTTAATATTATAATTTGGCTTTCCAATAAACAGGTCATTAGGAAATTTTAATTAGCATATCATTTGAACAGAGACACCACTAAAAAAAAATAACTGCAGGATTTTCATGCACAAATTAAAAAACATAACAAAAAATCCTGCATTGTTACATAGACAGTGTTGGACATTAAATTTCATCATTGTTTGGATCAGACTCAATGATTCTGATTCAAAAGGTGCATGATTTGTGAATGATTTGTTTTCAACAAATTTTTTAATATAAGGATAAATTTAAATGAATTTCCAAATTCTCTCCATATTACTCATGAATTATTTAGATTAAGAATAAAATTATTAATAATAATATATAGGGACCGACTAACTATCCCCCAGCTCCCATCCCCCATTCATCCCCCAGTCAATAACTGTCTTTGTTGACTGCTAATTAAGAGGGGACCACAAATTTCAGCGCTAAAAGACAAAACAAAACGTGTCATTATCGTGGCGAGTGCAAGTATTCATATATAATACATCAAGTATTCATATCTAAGATATCAAGTATTCAAAAAAAACTGGACACATCACTCACTCATCTTTTACACGTTTTTAGAGGTGGGTTTTTTTCTCCGTTCACTCTAATCAATATTTCTGACAATCTAGTAGGAATTTTGCAAATATAAAACCACGAACGTTTTCTACACAATTTTCTCTTTCAAATGAGATCCATGATGACATACTTTCGAGTTGTTCGTTGCACAAGTATTCATACCTTGTCATTCAAGTATTCATACATCATCAAACAAGTATTCATACCTCATCAGTATTTCACAAATAAAAAACTAGACACATAATTCACTCATTTTTTACCGATTGAAATTTCGTTACCACTCAATTACTGGAAGTATCCAGTACACTCTATCTTAGGTATGAATACTTGTTCGACGAGGTATGAATACTTGCTCGACGTGGTATGAATACTTGCATGACGAGATATAAATAATTTTACGAGGTATGAATACTTGCACGACGGATAACTCAAAAGTATTTCATCATGGATCTCATTTGAAAGATAAAATTGCGTAGAAGACGTTTGTGATTTTAGATTTGCAAAATTCTTCACAAATTGTAAGAAATATTAGTTAGAGTGAACGGAGAAAAAAAAATCACCTCTAAAAACGTGTAAAAGATGGGTGGGTGATGTGTCCAGTTTTTTTTTAAATACTTGATATCTTAGATATGAATACTTAGTGTATTATATATGAATACTTGATGTATTATATATGAATACTTGTGCGCGTCAGTTATAAAAAATTTCAAATATAAGTGGTCCCCCACGTAATTAATGATTATACACGTTTTCTTTTGTCTTTTTGTACTTGAAGTTGTGGTCCCCTACATAATTAATGATTGGGAGATGAATGGGGGATAGGAGGTGGGGGAAAAAAATCTTTATCCTAATATATATTATTTGGGATTATGGATTATAAGATAAAATTATTGGGAAATATAGTAATATTATATTCAAATTTACAAATTGTAGACTTCATCAAATTAGTTTTGAATACTAAATATGCTACTAAGATCATTCAAGTAGTTGTTATACTCGATCTATGTAAAAAGAAAACCGCTAAAAATCCGGCTCAAAAAATCTGGCCCAAAGAATGCCTTGTATATCCATTTTTTTTTTTTTGTCTTTCGTAACATTTACACATCCTTTCGAACTCTAAACATAGTGATAATATTCGCGTTTTATTCACGTTTAATTTGCGAATAAAACGTTTTTGGGGTGTTTCCGAACCGAATG
Organism: Carex kokanica; assembly: GCA_025461125.1. Lineage (NCBI taxonomy): Eukaryota > Viridiplantae > Streptophyta > Magnoliopsida > Poales > Cyperaceae > Carex > Carex kokanica. Next base: position 47,515 of record JAJGRX010000024.1, read on the forward strand.
GCGTATTATTTGTTGACCGAACCTTTGACCGAATAAAACGCGAATAAAACACAAATTTAACGAATTTTACGAATAATACAAGTTTTTCTCACTTTTTTTTCGGAAAAAAAAATTGAATTCTCGCGCATAGTTCCCAATTACCCATTCTGATGGCATTCGCGCACAGTGTCCCCAGGCACCCACGTGAGCACATTTCCCCATTTTAGTATATTTTTTACTATATTGATCTTCTATGGCAAATACAAGCAGTATATCGTATAGTAAATCATCGGTAATGAATTAAATATGCACTGAGGTCTCATATTGTAATTCCGAATCATTCTCGAATTATACCCGAATTATTTCCGAATCACGAATTTTTGACCCTACCGAACCGAACCCGAATTATTAATTTGTTACTATGAATCTAAAAAGCACTTCGACATATTTCAAAACATTCCAAAAAATTAAAAATATAAAAGTTACAAATATATTGTTTCTTTTTTATTATGTATTTAGGGTATGTTTGGATGTGTCAAGTATCAGCTATTTTGAATTTGGAATAACAATATGCATTCAAACAACATTTTTGCTATTCAGAATAACTGTTATTTTATATTTCTGTAAATGTTGGAATAACTACTATTTGAAAGTGTAAAGAGAGAATTTTTTTTTTCCTTCTTCGATTTCCACCAACACAGTTCTGAAATGACAAAGTTAACACTATTTTTGTTATCTCCATGTCATGCAATTCGTTTGAGACCCCTTGCATATCTTTCCTTTTAATTAGCACATTGTTAATACTATTTTTTTCGATTATAGCTATTTACTATTTCAAATGTACAATTCAAACAACATTTTTCTAATCTGAATAGAACCATTTTTACACTAATATGAAAATTACTAATTTTTTTTTCTATTCTCATATACTAATTCCAAATTTCGCTATTTTAACTATTCTAGCTCTAATCCAAACATACCAAGAGGATAAGGAGGACTCCAACTGCAGATTTGCAAAGAGAATTTGACATACTTGTGGCATTTTAAAAATTTACTCCATAGGCAGTCGAAAGTTTTTTAAATTTAAAATTCAAATGCAATTTTTAAATTTAATTAGTGAAGGACTGTATCATTATCATGATTCGTCTTAACAACAAAATCAAGCTAGACAAAATTTAAGTTCAGATCATAAATATAATGAATCCACCTTTCTAACCTTTTAATAAAAGAGTCGAGAGATAACCTAATCTTCACTCCTTCTCTTGTAACCGGGCTTGAGGCGTTGTTGGGTCGGATGCTGCTACCCAACCCAGGTAGGAATTAGCATCCGCTAGCCCCACCCAATTGCAAATATCCTTCTAATTTAATCTGGTAATTAATCTGGAATAAACAAAGAGAATACTAGAAGTGAATGAGCTGGCAATATCCTTACATAACGCGCATTTCTTTTGTTTTCTTTTCTTCCATTGCTCTGGCGACATCTCAAAACCCAACATTAATTGTTTATTTAGATCACTGATCAAGCGATTAAGGTATACAATTCATTTGTATCATTTGGTGAAGGCTTAAAGGAGGATAACAAAAGATATTCTTATCACCATTTTTATATTATATATATCTCTATTCTAGGATGAGCAGCGGGGTTTAAGGAAATGAAAGCTGTGTAACTCCCTAATTTTAATTAGTACAACCAAATATATATATATAAAAAAAAAAAAGCCTGAGGAGTGCTGTGGGCCCCACGTTGGTCACATGACATCTTTGACTAAATGGAAATAACAATGACACTTGTTACTTGTATTTAATTTACGCCAAAGACTGCTAAAATTTTATAAGAAAGAAAGAAAAAAATAAACAGTGCCACAAAAGACGGTACGAATGTATGTTAATTTTCCTCACATGCGGTGGGGCCTTCACGTAACACGTATTATTATTTTCAGAAACCAAAGATATATATATTTTTTTAATAAACCGAATCAGATCCCATATTGAGTTCGATCCCAATAATTTCCATGTACACAGTGTGAAAAATTAATAGGATTGAAATCATTCGATCCCATTGGTCAGTCTCAAGGTTCTAAATAGCGTTTATAATGTTATAGCGGGAAGGTTACAAAAAAAGCTATAGCGACGCTCTCAAGATTCTAAATAGCGTTTATAGCGTCATAGCGGGAAAACTACAAAAAAACCTATAGCGAATAGCGGAAGCTATAGTGGAAGCTATGCCATATAGCGTTTTTGTTTTTTACATTCCGTATATTCAATATTTGTACTAAATATCAACATTATCTAAAGTCTCATAGAACAATAAATAACACCAAAGTAATTAAGAAATTATAATATTCATATTGAACCAGTACAAAGTCCAAATTGCGGTTCAAAATATCTATAGTAATATCATAAACTATCGATTTTTCCTATTAAAAATATCTTAAGCATCATGATTCATGACATAATCTATATTTTTTTCTATTCAAATTTCAATTTCTATTCCCAATTTCAAATTGATTTATCTGTAGCAAGTAGCAACAAATTCAATTTCGGTTTGAGCTTTTTTGGATCTTAAATTAAAGCCTATATAAATTGCTTAAAAAAACCCATATTGTTTTCTTTGAAAAATTTGGCAATGGCTGCCAAATAGATTTTATTAAAAAATATATATATATTGTATAGCGGCCATAGTGCAAATAGCGGACCGCTATAGCGGCCGTAGCACAAATAACGCATTTTGATGTCATAGCTTAGCGTTTGGGGTCCAAAAACGCTATAGCGGCGCTATTTATAACACTGGTATGTCTTGAGTGGCACCGACCGATCTATTAGTTTGATGCCAGGTTATCTTTAACTAAAATTTTATATTAATTTATACACTAAATTTTTTTTTAGTGGAAAAAAAATCAATAATTTGGTCCTATTACTTTCCGGATTTTTATGTGTGACCAAAGCACGCTACAACTTTCGAAAATTACTGAGGCTGAACAATTGATTCGGTTCCAGTAAATATCTCAATGGGGCGAACAATTAGTTTGGTCCATCTATTTGATAGAAAATATACAATTCCTTTCTTTTGTAGATCATAATTTTTAAATCTTTAACAAAAATGTTCCCGCATATTAATTTCTTTTATAATTCTTAAGATTCGTAAATAGAAAATTTCAAGGCAAATGTTCTATTTGATTTTGAAACCAATCGCTGACGTTTTAAGTTCGGAAAAAAAAAACCAGCTTATAGTTCTTCCTTTACATAAATTAAAAAAAAATTGTAGTTCTTAATTTCCATTTGCATTGTTGGCTGCATATCTGGTGTACTAGTTACTTGTATGCCATATAATTAGGAAATAATTTTAGAGATTTACAATCTTTTTTCCCCTATATATATGAGGAGCGATCCGATTACACCCTTTATTTTGACACACTTTGACACCTACCATTTTCAAAGTCCAAATATTCGATCCAAACTGTTCAACATGATGGATATATTAAAATGTGCTTGGAGATCAAATTTTACATTTTTTTTTTTGAATTTTTTTACTATTTATTAAGATGGTTACAAAATTGTTGTTTTCAGACCATTGAAAAACAACGATTTTGTAACCATCTTAATAAATAGTAAAAAAATTCAAAAAAAATGTAAAATTTGATCTCCAAGCACATTTTAATATGGTGATCATGTTGAACGGTTCGGATCGACTATTTAGATTTTGAAATCGTAAAATTGGCCTATAAAAAAACAATGTCAAGATGTGTCAAAAAAAAGAGTGTAATTAGATCCGTCCTCTCTCTCTCTATATATATATCTTTGAGGGACACCTGTGCGCTACAGTCCTAGTCATTATACAACGTGGGTTGAAACAACTACGTATCAAGTTTGGTCAATATGAGTATCTTCATTTATTTTTTTTGAAATGAAAGGTGGAGATGTAGCCTAATAGTTTTTTTTTTCAAATTCTATAAACAGAGAATTTTCTCACTTTGTGGGTTTCAAATCCATGACTTCCCACATGAGAGCTATGTGCCTTTGCCACTAGACCAAAGACTGATTCTTGAATATCTTCATTTATAAAACACAATAACTCAAATTTGAAAATTAAATCACCAAAGGATTGACATCTTGGTAACTTAACATTGATTTCCAATAAAACAAATATGAAATGTAGCAACTTTTTTCGTGTAGAAAAGGTAACACCTATCATTTTCTAGTAGAAATATAAAACATAATTTTTTAAACAAAAAACGCTATGTATGGTAGCTTTCGCTATAGCTACACTATTCGCGATAGCTTTTTATTTAGTCTTTCTGCGATGATGCGATAATCGCTATTTAGAACCTTGCTAATTATTCTCTTCACCTTCTGTCTATTTCTTTTATAAGAACTATTTTTGAAACATACCTTTATGAGTTAGTTTACACGAGATGAAAGAAGTGGGAGATGAAAAGCAGAAGGAGAGGGACATAATGAAATAGAAAATTACTATATTTTACATTTTCTTATTTGGTTCATCTTGTTTACCTCTGTTAGAAGAGTAATATCTATTAACTTTACTCTCCTGTTAAACATCCAACCAAACAAAAATTAGTCACCAGATTTTCTTTCCCTCCCTTCCCTTCCTTCCTCTACTCTCTATTCAAACAAGATGTTAATGTTTTCTCTTTCATTGAATCTATTGAAGGCACCCAAAAAATAAAATATAATAAAAAAAACGAGATATAAAATTCAGACAGGACAAATGTTTTGATTTAAGTTTTCAGCTCCTCTAAAAAATCAATTGTTAGGCGTTCATTGCACAATCTGGAAAGATCTGCAACGATTTAAATTGCTTTTAGTCAAAATAAAAATATGAGAGCAGAATTAAGATGTTCTTAAACTTACCAATTCAGCTTACCATATGTAAACTTAATTCTAAAATATATTTGATTGATTTCAAACGATGAATTCAAACAGTTAAAACTGATCTACTTAATGAGTAATGCCTTTACATATTAAATTTATAAATTTCTGAATTAATTTTTGATAAAGTCAAGTGGTAGAAAAAAAAAATGAACGCATTTAAATTAACTCACAAATCATTTTTTTGACTTCTTGACTTTATACTAACTTAATTTGAAAAATTAAAAGTTTGACATGTAAATGTTCATTCATGAAATAGATTAGTTTAAATTGTTTAAATTCGTCATTTGAAATAAATCTGATAGATTTTGAAATTAAGCTAAAAAAAACTTGATGAACTTAAAAACGCTGATATAGTTCTACCTTAAATAAATAGAACTACAATGTTCTTAAGCTTACCAACTCTCTTTACAAGCTTAACTCGAGATTAATTCCTCTAAAATCACTAATTGAATTGCATTTTTTTTTTCAAGATATGACAATTCTTGACAACTAGAGATGAGACCAAAATTAAGGATGCATCAACAGGAGCGCATGATCTAGAAAAACCATGTCATGGAATATTGTTTCAATAACTTTTTTTGGAAGTATCGTCCTGTAACATTTTAATTTTGTCCGATTTAAAAAAAAAAAACATTTTAATTTTGTCTTCTGATCAAATTTAAAAGTTTGTGAATTCGGACATCATTGGCGTTAGGTACCTAGGAAATGTATTATTGGGGCACGCTAAATATTATTCAATGATGAAATTTTAAGCTTTGCAGATCTAGAAATCACTGGTATTTGACAATAAGAATATAAATGATATCATAATGCTTATATAAACTCAATTTAATTTAATTGGCTAATTATTATGAGAACTCTGCATAATGGATTGGTCTCACGTTGCTCCCAATTTAATAACTCTGTAATTTGTAGTAGCGGTGGCAGATTGTGATTTTATGTTTAGATTATTGCCATCAAATCCGATTTGTTGATATGAAATCCAAATTGATTTTATGTTTATATTCGTTATCTAATACCGTTGAATTTTGATTTACCAGAATTTGCAATTGTGTTCCTATCAGTTTGACTTAAAAAAATAAATAAATAAAGATCAAAACTTGATTTATGTCTGGGAAACTTTGATTGGGCATACCTCATCTGGACGGCACAAAACTATATTAAAATAAAAAAACTAAGAACAAAAATTACTTCAAAAAAATCAATTAAGTTATGCGGAAGCAAAAAAATTTCCAACTCATAAAGCCCAAATAGTTTACACATTGGGAATAATTGGGCCTTATCAACATAAAGGCCTGAAAATGGGAATAATTTGATCTGCTATGTAATTAAACTAATAAAGGCCCAAATAATGTTTACCTTTAGGCTTTAGCAGTGAAATTCCATTATCAAATGTTTAGTAATGTCCTTGCGTGATTTCTGGTATAATTATGGAATGAAGAAATTATAGTTATAGATAGTTCCAGCAAGTAATACATTTTTTAAGCATATTAAGAGAAACATAATTGCACCCAGAGAGTTTATTTTTTTTATTTATCTTTAATCATTGAAAATGACTCGGATCTCACATTGGTTTTCATTTTCCTTTACTTAATTTGACAAATCTAACTGTGTCTTTCCATAAGGAGAAACATAGTAGACTCTGTTTTATTTTGTTTTACATCAAGATAACAGATATGGCATCAGTGAACAAATTTAATGCCCTGAGTAGACCTATTTCGTATGAGCACCAAGTATCGGTGGATCAGCATAGGGACCCTTTAACCAGCTAGTGGAAATATATCGGTAAGCGGCCTCGGTTAAGTGGATGCCATCCCAATTTACATGAGTTGATGGATTCCGGCATGCACTTACATGTGGCATGCCGCACAATTCAGTCGAGTTACAATTGTATTCACCTCCTTTTCCACAGCAAACTACAAGTGGTTTAGATGTAAATCCTGAAATAACAAAATTATGAACTCCTTCAGACCAGAAAAAGTGCATGAGACCTGTAGATTACTCACTTTATTTAGGAATCGAAAAATATTTATTTTCTATTAGGGAATATTTGATATCTCAAAACAGGCTAAATATATCGATCTTAGAATGGACAATAGTATTTTCTCCTTTTATGAGAAATTAAATTAAGATTGCTTAATCAAATTTGTAGCTTACCGTAACGTTCAGGAAACCTCACAAGATTGAGATAAGGTTTGTAATAATTTGCATAAATGATCTTTGCATGGGGATACTTGACCCGAAATTCTTTTATTGCCTCAATGAGGAGGGAGTTATGATATCTCGATAGTATGTTAAATCGTTTAATGCATCCAGTCTTATGATCATAGTTTTGTTCTTGGCTTTTGAAAATTGTGAGAAGCAGCGGGATGCAGCCCATCGGTATATTTCCTGGTACCACCACAGTCCTGGCACCTTGATCTAAAAGTTTCTGTTCAATGGAAACATATATCTATTCAGACAATTCAGTTATTCCAATTAGGTAATAATTATAAATGTTTGCAGATATACATTGAAAAGAAGAAACTTATTATTTAAATGTTTATATAATTTTTTGTTGTCTTTAACAAACCTTAATTGTCCTTGCAATTGTCTGAACAATTGCTGAAGCATAAGATTTCACTTGTGTCATACTCAATCGATTTACATACATGTTGATATAGTCGTTTCCTCCGATTTCTCCAATAATAAAAAGAGATCTGCCAAAATAATCTCTGCAGTCTGCAAAACAGCAACATTATTTGCTAATAATCAATAAGTTCGACTATATGTATGACGAAATATGATTCAATATTTTACTCGACATGTAATGAGACTAGAGATTATATACACACCTTTTGTTGTTTGGCATAACGAAGGTTTCAAATTCTGAAACCATTGTAATTGAAAATCCAAGGAAGTGTTTAACGGTATTGCCATTGTTGTGATATTGTGCTGCTTGAAGAACGAAGGTTCAAGTGCCGTTGCACCTGCGACAGCAAAGTTTGCGCCTTGCCGAAAGGTTCCATTTTGTGACAAGTAGGGTTGAAGAAATGGCAGACCAAACTCCTCCGCTTTGCAATAGAATAAAATTACAGCTTTAATTTTCATAAATATGAAGAGCAGCTAGCAAATAGTTCTTCCATTTAATTTGTTTTAATATATATGTATGGGTTGTATTAATACTATCACTTATTGTTATTATTTCTTAAAAGCTATTTGATAAGGTACAGTCACCAATAATACTAAAAAACGTTGATGACTTGTCAAATATATATAATTATATCAGACAATGAAGTTGTTGTAGATATCAATCATCTACAATAAACGAAGAAAAACTACTGGTGCAGTCTGGCAATCCTATTTTGGATGGCCAACTTCATACATTCAATCTATATAAATGATCTAAAATGAGCTATAAACAGGATATAAAATGAGGCATAATTATATATATACCTAGAAAATCAACGATCAATCTTCCATCACTGCAGCGGTTAGAGGGATGATGAAAGAAAGTCTCTCCATAAGGCAACTTGTCAGTATACACTGGAAATGCGAGTTTCTTAGCCAGTACATTTAAGTTACCAGTGTCGGTATAGGAGTCACCGAAGCCAAATATTGAGTTGAATGTGTGAGATGGAGTTGCTTCGATTGGCCACAGAAACATAAGGAAAAAAGAGATGATAAGAGCGTTGCGCTTCATTTGCGGTAGATTGGATTAGACAGAAATTCCAAATTAACTTGAGGAAGCATAGAGATGTGGTGAAGTATATATATATATGAAGTGAGATCTAGCTAGCAGTCAGTGAAAGTCGCTTTTATACAACTTCTTGAAGGTCTGACATTGCTATATATATATTTTTCACTTTTCTTGTCGTCGCTGTGTGTGACTCAAAAGGTTGAAAGGCAAGAGAAAATGACTAGCTGCAATAACAAAAAAGATTAAGATGTAATATAAATATGAAAAATTAAATTCTAAAAGAAATATTTTGAATTTTAAACTGATTCTGTTTGATTGTATATGTAATAGGAATTTATAAAATTAATGAAAGTTTCTTAATCAACCACTGGTAATTTTTCAGAGCTTATATTTTCTTACCTTATATTAGACAACAACCTCAAATTTAAGAGGAAAGAATAATCGTACAATGTACCAAATCTTAAAACAAATTCTCTATTGATCACAATTAATTTGTTGCTTTAATTAGTTTAGATCATAATTGGGTCAACTTATGCATGGCTGACATTTGTCAAAAGCAGAGTGGATACTTGTGAGGGCTACAGCGAAGCAATTAAAATTGCCATAGTAAATTTTTAGCATAATATAATATTAATTTGTTAGAAAATATACGGAATGTTAGCAACTTCGTTTGAACTCCAAATGGCTTCAATATTTTTTTAGTTTTTCTATGAACTCCAAATATTACTTGCTTTTTTTTTTTCCTAATTTTAGGCAGCCAAAATTAATTTGTTTCACTAGGAATAATTATAACTTTTATTCTACCAAACATATCAATTATTGTTAAAAGTTCCTGTACACTTTAACCTATAATTTTGTCCTAACTCTTAAGTGACTGTAATGCTAATTATCTTGAATATCATAAAGATATATAGGAGTTCTATGTGAAAAAAAAACATTTTAAATAAAAAAAGTTCTACTTCTAGTACTTTGATTTTGTTTAATTTGTATATTTTTTTGAGAAGGGTTTAAATGCTTTCATTTTTTGTGTCTCCATCATGTTTTTATTTTTTTATTTTCTAATAACAAAAACTCTAAAGTATATATGTCAAAATAAAACTGTTAGATGTAACCTATGTAATATTCTTTACATGCACATGAAAAATTATTAATTTTTCAATTTTTTTTAATATAAATCAATAAGTTAAAAAATCAACATCAACATCGGTACGTATTTTTGCAAACTCTTGATATTAATGAAAACAAAATCAAAATGTCAAGATCTTTTATGTGGGCATAGTGAAAATGATATAGATCATATCTAATGGTTTTATTTTGATATTTAAGTTTTAAATTTTAAGTTATTTTAATTTTAAAAATAAAAGCATAATGGACATTTGAACTCTCTATATTCCTTTTCACTGTAAATAAGTAGAGAAATCCTTAACAAAGAAAATTTTCCATCTTAAATTTTAATTCTAATGTATACTGCAATTTTCTCTATACATATAAGAAAAGAGTAAATTGCACATGGTCCTTAAAGTGTGCATCCAATTGCGACTAACAGTCCCCACGTATCAACCTTTGTAACATCAAACTCGACTGCGAGTAGCATTCTCTGCATGCCGGTCTTGACCACAACTAGTTGCCCCGCATATCAGCATTTCCATTAATTTAACTCACAGTTCATTTGTTTTCTTATTCTAATGTTATATATACTCAATCGCTACATTTCATTCAAGTCATATGTTCCAAACGAAATAATCCTATTCTTTTTTCATTTTCATTGGGGATGTAACAAAGAACAAACGGAAATTTGATGCAAAATGAAAATATGACTAATTAAAGATAGAGTAATCAATTTTAAAAAAGTCCAAAAAACCCACACCTAATATTTGAGTAAATCTTTGATCGTCACTTACATCGTTTAAATCTTTAAACGTAGAATCTACAACATAAATATACATTTAATTAGTCATGTTTGAATTCATGAATTCTCGTGTCCTAAAACCCCTATATGTCATTAATCCTTATTTACTATTTAGGTTAATTATCAAGGATTTTAATTTGACTGTTTTGATTAAATCTCATATTAGATGTTATATTTTATTTATTAAAAATTCTAACAATTTAAATTCGGTTTGCAATAGTTTTGTATCTATTCTCTGCTTTGTATTACGAGAATGAAAGAAATATAAAATAAATGACGAAATATTATTAATAAACAAAAAAAAACTCAGTTTATATATACCATAATTTATAAAGAATACTCATTAATAAAGAAATTTCCAGATTTTTAATAAACTTAAAGAAATACTTACTAATAGTTTATATTTTCATATTATAATATGACTAAAGAAATTCTTACTAGTAGTCTAAATTTTCAGATTTTAATTAAAGAAATACTAATTATAAAATCCTGCAATCTAAGGACAATAATTTATTGTAACTAATATATCTACATATCATATTCTAATTAATGAAATTTATAGAACAATTATAAACAAAATATCAAAGGTTATAGTACCTTAGTGTAGAAATTTCCAACACAAAAACTGAAAAACAGGGATTCAATTTGATTTTGGTAAGATTATAATTTTTTTTTGGAGTTTCCTTGGTTGGTTGTGAAGGAAGAGATAGAGAGATGTGGCAGGGAATAAAAAGAAAGGGAGGCGGTTAAATCAAAACAACAAGGGGCAAGGTTTTATGTTTTTTAATTGAAAGGGGATGCATGGGGTTATACTTGGGTCCGGATCCCCTAAAGTAACTCAATATTTGGATTTTGGATTAGGACCGTTTGATTTGAATCCATCGCTCATAATTGTTTCGGGATTTTAATCCGTTGCTCAGGATGTGCGCTCCACTTGAAATGAATCGTCATGAATATGAATCGGACGGTCCTGATCCAAAACCCAAACATTGGGTTACTTCACTGCATCTGAATTCGTTATACTTAGGAGGGTTTAAAAGAAAATTGGGTGGGTGGGATTTAAACAGAGAGGCTTTTTTCACAGGAACCGGAAAGCAGTTGTCCAGAGAGTATGGAGTTGGTTATTTTTGAGTTGGTTAATGAGGCCTCTATTGAACTGATTTAGACTTACAAAATTAAAAAAGAAGTTGATAACAAATAATACTGGATATTTATATTTAATTATGTTGATAAGGGCAGACCTAGGATTTTCGTCAGGAGAGCAAAAAAATATCGAATCGGGTTTTAATATCTAATCGGATTTAAATCCATTAACTAATTAGGTACTCGATAATAAACAATATTTTAACTTATACTTTCCAATGTTCTGACTTGTAATTTCTGATGCTCTAACTTATAATTCTAATTACCAATCATAATTCAAGAAATTTATTTTAATTTTAATCCTAAATTAACCCTAATTACAAATCAAACATCCAGAGGGGGCCAAAAAATATTCGGTGGGAAATTCGTTTTTGGAGTGTTTCCGAACCGAATGGTGTATTATTCGTTGACCGAACTTTTGACCGAATAAAACGTGAATTTAACGAATTTTACGAATTATTCGCGTTTTTCTCACGTTTTGTTCGGAAAAAAAATTTGTCTTTCTCACACAGTGTCCTTTCTGTACTCACGTGAAACCTAAACAAAAGGTCACAGGTCCCCATGCATTCTAGTCTACTTTTTGACTATATTACTACAGCTGATCTTCTATGGCAAATACAAGCAATATCTCGTATAGTAAATCATCGGTAATGAATTAAATATGCACTGAGGTATCGTATTATAATTCCGAATCATTCCCAAATTATACTCGAATTATTCCCAAATCACAAATTTTTGACGCTGCTGAACCGAACCCGAATTGTTTATTTGTTACTATGCTCGTGACAGTGTGATTGGTTTGTCTGGATTGCAGAGGATCTAGCCCCTCCTGGAGCCCATCAGAAGCCCTTCACTTACATGTAACGTTTCTCCGATTATAGAGTCGCTTTGCTTCAGAGGAATTTTTTTTATAAACCATAATTAAAAAAAATATTTGTATGAAACCAACATGATTACTTTTTTTTTTACAAAAATTATAACAACCGAAATGCCATTTCAAATTCGGTCCGCTATTTTTTTTCGGACGGAAATGGCATTTCAGTATGTACTGGTTTCACAAGTTTTCAGAAAAAACAGGTGTAGTCGATGGTGTAACACTCATGGACTGAGATGCCATTTTGGTTTAGAGTTTTTTTAGCCGGGACTGAAATGACATTTCGGTCTGAACTTTTTTTTTTAGGGTTTGCTGTCGGGTTGGAAAAAAATAAATTGAGCGGGACCGAAATGTCATTTCTGTTCGGTCCCCTTTTTGGATTTTCTGTGGCAGCTGATCTAAAAACTTGTGAAACTAGTATGGACTGAAATGGCACGGAATAAAAAAAAATGACGGGCTGAAATGCCATTTCGGTTCTTATGATTTTTGTAAAAAAAAATAATCATGTTGCTTTCATAAAAATACTTTTTTTAATTATGGTTTATAAAAAAAATCGATTCAGAGCTCTTTTCCATTAATGATTATCATAAATTTTAATATTTTTTAATCGAAGTCTTTGAAAATTTACTCACCAATAGTCTTATACTTATTATTATTTTACATAAAAATTAAAGTATCAAATATTCTACAGTTTCAATTCTGATATTTAATATTTTTATTTATAGAAAACAATGGGGACACTAATATTTTTATATATAAAATATTCGACATTTTATCGCAAAAGTTTACGTCTTGTAATTAATATTTAGATTCTATTGTAATGATAATAAATACAGGCCTTTAGTGAAGTAAAAATTCTGAATCATCCAAAAGTAATGATTTTTGTACATTTTTCGTATAGAGATCATATTCAACGGTTTGAATTGACTATTTGAAAATTAAATATATAAATTCATATCAATTATCAATCCATAATTAATATACATAATATACCATAGCCTGGCTCTTTTAATAATTATATAACAAAAGAGTCAATTAGTATGAGTGAAACGAAATAATCAAGATTTTGAAACATTGTCGACTTAAAATATTGACAAATAGCTAGAGATTATAAGAAGAATTAGGAAAATAAATAAAAAACGCATAAACACATTAAATTGTAAAATCCTAAAAGAATCCAACAATATTACTTGAGTAGAACTAGGGTGTTCTTAAGCTCATGAAGTCCCTTTGTGAGCTTAATTCAAAAATCTATTGAATTGGCTTCAAATGATGCATCCAAACCGTTGAAACCGATGTACTTCACAAGTGATGCATTTACATGTCAAATTTATAAATTTCGAATTAATTTAGTATAAAGTCAAGCGGTAAAAAAAAGATGGTTTATAAGTTAATTTTAATGTGTTCATTTTTCATCATTTTTTAACCGCTTGACTTTATATTAAATTAGTTCGAAAATTTAAAAACTTGACACGTAAACTCACCACTCGTGAAGTAAATCAGTTTCAACAATTTAGATGCGTCGTTTAAAATCAATTTGATGAATTTTTGAGTTAAACTCATAGAGAAACTTGGTGAACTTAAGAACACCGTAGTTCTACATTTACTTTATATGCACCACACCACAGCACACACACCAGCCTTCTTAAAAATGACACATGTTAACTTGGAATTCATATCCTTTGCATTAACTCAAAAGAATCTCGACTGTCTGATCTATTTTAAAATTCGTGCTAATTAGATATGCACTAATATTAAAGGACCTCTATATTATAGACACGAATCAAATTGGCTCCGTTTAAAATCGGACGGTTGAAATTCATTAACTCAAAAGATTTCTTTTGAGTTAATGCAGAGGATACGGATCCTGTTAACTTGTCGCTATCATTATCACCGTCTCCGCGTGGAGTGCGCACAAATCACAGCAGAAACTCCCACCGCCGCGCGTGCACATCAATTAATTTTCAGAACATTCCTCCCGGCACCGCCATTCGTGACTCTTGTAGAAAAAGCACTGCATGGTTTGTAAAGTAGCAACTGTCTTATATATATAAACAAATTGCACTAGAAAAAGATATGACAAGGAAGCAAAATCTAAGTCATGATCTCTCTCTTGGCTCTTCTTCATTGATCATTTTGTGAGTTCTGAGTGGTCAGAACAGGTTATTGTCATTTGTCAATTTAAGTCAGATTGAATATTTGAGATGAAAAGGGCAAGTGTTTCTCTCCTTAAGCATTAAGGTGTCATTTTCCTTCAATCCTGACAATTAATATTGCTTACAATTCGTTTAACTGTGTTTGGATTGTCTTAGATAAACGTTAGTACTAAAGGTTGCTCTTTTCGATCGCACAGATTATTGAAATCAAATGTCACGTTCACCTTTTACTTATAAATTTTTGAAGCTAATTAATTCCTTTCTTGATATCTTTGTTTATCATATATCTACATTTTTGCATGGATCATTGAAATTTATTGCTCTCTTCGCTGATTGAAACAAATTGGTATTAATATTTTATTCATAGATTTTTGGAACCATATAATGAAATCACCATTTTCAATATTTTACTTTCTAACATTATCTCAGCTTCAATATTTTGGAGCAGATTTTAATTTAATTGTAGTGATATATTATATGAAATGTTTAAGAAATTATAATTATATTTAAACGTAAAGGTTTCTCAAATGTTTGTGAGTTGCGACATTTATCCGCTCCGGATCCGGACCTGATAATCCACAAATAAGTTATGGATATCTATCTACCCGGAACCGAAAGACTGAATCCGAAATATCTACGGGTAGATAGATATCCGGATCCGGACTCGACTCAATTTGAAACTAATAAGTATATAGATCAAAATTCGGACCAAAACACTTTTAAAATATGGGTTCAAATATAATAGTATTTTTTGTATATTGATAAATATAGTGTTTAATTTGAATTCAGATTTAGTGTTTTCTCTTATAATTAGTCTTTGTTGCAATGCACGGGCATGATTATAGTATCTCTATGATATTATTGATATAAATTGCTTGTGTATCAAATTTGATGTAATTTAAAAAACCAGTTAGTTATTCATCATTTACTTTGAAACAATAATTATTCAATTGTATTAGTGCTTGAAAAATCAAAGCATTCCAAATTTTATCAAAATTTGGAAATAACATACTAATCTTTACAGAAGGTGTCTACAATATTTTGTACTTTGATAATTATTTTATCGATTGTCACGGTTATTTAAAAAAAGATAATAGTTCTCAATATAATATTTTCTTTATTAAAAACCACCAAAATTTAATAGAACCACTTGAAAAATAGTGCATGACATGTTCGGGGAAAAGAGTTGATCCCGCATGGGAGATTACAGGTTCGAAACCCAGAAGGAGCAATCCTTTGTGGATATTAAATAGTTGGATGGTTTGACCTCCAATCTTTACTAAGAAAAAATAAAAAATAAAAAATTGACAAATTTACCAATATTATTTTATTTTCTATTAATACTTATTTTACCAATTATTAAAAAGATAAAAAAAATGTAGCATGTTTAAAAAAAATGCAGTCTTCTAATTAATTAGTTGGTTTTCAAGTAAAATGATTCATTTCTTATTTCTGAAGTATACACAAGCGTATATATAAATGTCAATGTATATGAATCAAATTAAAGTATAGAAATGATCTATTTGTTCCCAGAAACCGAACAATAGAAGAGTAATATTTTTCTTAAACATGCTTTACACATATTTTTTTTTTACTTTTTAATGAAGGGTACAATGGGTACTTTATAAATTTTAAATGAGTTATAATAGAAAATGCAATAAAATGAGTAAATTTGTGAGTTTTTGATGTTTTGAAGGGTAAATATGATATTATGAATTTTGGAGAAGAAGTTCATAATATCAAGATTTTTGAGGGGTACATATGAAATTCTCCCAAAAAATAATTATAGTATGAGACTGTCATACATCTTCTGTCACATACGATTTGTTTCATATAATCGTACCAGCTTTAGCTCTGATGTGATTAATTGAAGTATTTGGGCTGGATTGGACCTTCAAGCAACCTGTGGTTTTCAAATTCGGCGGTTACAGAATTTATGTGAATCCGATATGACCATCAAATTATTTTTTTCTTTAATAAAAATGAAATCAAGTCTTCAAATTTAAATAATTATTTAGAGTTCTTAACCAAATTTCAATGGCCATCAAATTGTTGCTTTAGAGGAACTGATGCAATAAGTCCATATTCACATATTATTATACAGGGTCACGCTGCTTCTGTCATTAATTTCTGATCAGTGTTAGAAAATTAGATCTGGATATTCGGTATTTAAATATTCGTGCACATACTGATATAGATATAATTTTAGATTTTAGTTATACGTATATTAATAGTAAATTTACCATAATTTAAAATATATTAAAAAAAATAATAGAGTATTTACTATTACAATAAGATATATATTATGAATATTTGATTTTTTTTTTAATAAATATCGATCTGTATCTGTTTTGTCTCCAAAAATTAAAAACGTATACGGATGTGGTTTTACCACTATCTGATCTGTATGTGATCCGTTTTCACCCCTAAACGTAGAATACATTTGCTTTGTTATGGGTTTCCTATGCTTCATGATAGAATTTGAGAGTTCCAAAAAAAAAAAAAACAAAAAAATTACCGGGGGCACGCTGAATTTTATTCATTATTTATGATAAAATTTTAAGCTTTGCATATCTAGAAATCACTGGTATTTGACAATAAGAATATAAATAATATCATAATGCTTATATAAACTCAATTTAATTTAATTGGCTAATTATTATGAGAACTCTGCATAATGGATTGGTCTCACGTTGATCCCAATTTAATTAACTCTGTAATTTGTAGTAGCGGTGGCAGATTGTGATTTTATGTTTAGACTATTGCCATCAAATCCGATTTGTTGAGATAAAATCCAAATTGATAAATCATGATCATGTAGTATAATTTATTATCTATTATTTAAGCCCATTGGTTATCTAATACCGTTGGATTTTCATTTACCAGAATTTGCAATTTTGTTGCTACCAGTTTGACTTAAAAAAATAAAGATAAAAACTTGAGTTAAAGAAAAAAGAAATTATTTATAACAACAATTAAGTTCTGCGTGAGCATAACTTTGTCCAACTCATACAGCCCAAATAGTTTACGCATTTGGAATAATTGGGCCTTATCAATATAAGGCCTAAATTTGATCTGCTTTGCAAATAAAGGCCCATATAATTTGCACCTTAAGGCTTTACAAGTGAAATTCCATTATCAAATATTTACTTTAGTAATGTCCTTGCGTGATTTCTGGTATAATTATGGAATGGAGAAATTATAGTTTTAGATAGTTCTAGCAAGGAATACATTTTTTAAGCATATCAAGAGAAACATAATTGCACCCAGATAGTTCATTTTTTTATTTAACTTTATTCATTGAAAATGACTTGGAACTCACATTGGTTTTCATTTTCCTTCACTTAATTTGACAAATCTAACCGTGTCTTTCCACAAGGAGAAACATATATAGTAGACTCTGTTTTATTTTGTTTTACACCAAGATAACAGATATGGCATCAGTGAACAAATTTAATGCCCTGAGTAGACCTATTTTGTATGAGCACCAAGTATCGGTGGATCAGCATAGGGACCCTTTAACCAGCTAGTGGAAATATATCGGTAAGCGGCCTCGGTTAAGTGGGTGCCATCCCAATTAACACGAGTTGATGGATTCCGGCACGCACTTACTTTTGGCATGCCGCACGATTCAGTCAAGTTACAATTGTATTCACCTCCTTTTCCGCAGCAAACTACAAGCGGTTTAGATGTAAATCCTGAAATAACAAAATTATAAACTCCTTAAGACCAGAAAAAGTGCATGAGACCTGCAGATTTCTCACTTTATTTAGGATTAATTCAAAAAAATATCTCAAACAGGCTATATATATCTTAGAATGGACACTAGTATTACTATTTCCTCCTTTTATGAGAAAATTAAGAATGGTTAATCAAATTTATAGCTTACCGTAACGTTCAGGATAACTCACAAGATTGAGAACAGGTTTGTAATAATCTGCATAAATGATCTTTGCATGAGGATACTTGGCCCGAAATTCTTTTATTGCCTCAACAAGGAGGGAGTTATGATATCTCGATAGTATGTTAAATCTTTTAATGCATCCAGTCTTATGATCATAGGAGGAGATGTGTTCATGGCTTTTGAAAATTGTGAGAAGCATCGGGATGCAGCCCATCGGTATATTTCCTGGTACAACCACAGTCCTGGCACCTTGATCTAAAAGTTTCTGTTCGAAGGAAACATATATCTATTAAGACAGTTATTCGAATTAGGTAATAATTAGAAATGTTTGCAGATATATACATTGAAAAGAAACTTATTTACATGTTTATATAATTTTATGTTGTCTTTAACAAACCTTAACAGTACTTGCAATTGTCTGAACAATTGTTGAAGCATAAGATCGCACTTGTGTCATACTCAACCGATTTACATACATGTTGATATAGTCGTTTCCTCCGATTTCTCCAACAACAAAAAGCGATTTACCAAAATAATCTCGGCATTCTGCAAAACAGAGACATTAATTGGTAATTACTAATTAATTAGTTCGACTATACATATGAGGGCATTGATTCAATATTTAACTCAGCATGAATGAGAGCTAGAGGCTACACACCTTTTGTTGTTCTGCAGAGCGAAGGCTTCAACTTCTCAAACCATTGTAATTGAAAATTTAAGGAAGTGTTTAATGGTATTGCTATTGTTGTGATATTGTGCTGCTTGAAGAATGCTGGTTCAAGTGTTGTTGCACCTGCAACAGCAAAGTTTGCGCCTTGCCGAAAAGTTCCATTTTGTGCCAAGTAGGGTCTAAGAAGTGGCAGACCGAACTCCTCCGCTTTGCAATAGAAAAAAATTACAGCTTTAATTTTCAGAAATATGAAGGGCAGCAAATAGTTCTTCCATTTAATTTGTATGAGTATATTTGTATGACACTACTAGAATTCCCAGTAATAGCAACGGCAGGATTTCGATTGTAGCAACGGCGTGCCCTTGCTACAAGCCCGAAATACGCCATTAGCAAGCGCTGCGCTTGCAATAACTACCGTTGGTTAAAGCCCCATTGCTAATACTCAGTTTTAGACTTGTTGCAAGGGCTTACGCTTGTTAATATTATTCTCTAGGGTATCTGCAAGCGGAGCGCTTGCAAATAGCACGCTTGCTAATACATTGATTTTTGGCGCCCAACTGACTATTAGCAAGGTTATGTTTTGTGGGTCCCACTAACTATTTGCAAGGAGAGCAAACATGGACCCCACCTGACTATTTGCAAGGAGAGCAAATGTGGACCCCACCTAACTATTTGCAAGGCTAATGAATGTGGGTCCCACCTAATTATTTGCAAGGATATCATTGATACTTTTTGCATACTCCAATTCTACAATCCTCCCTCCCTGTACCAACCCAATCAGCTGTTATATTTCCAGTGGACCAGATTTACATAAACACATTGAAATATAGAGATAACATTTAATAAGCATTAATCAACATAGTACAATTATCATACATTGTATCAAAATACCAAAATATATTACAACAACAGTACTAAAATGAACTTCTAAATATACCCAAAATATCCACCACCCATTAACAGAAATTTACAAAATAATTTACAGTCAAAATTAGTTGCATAATTCTTCAATGTTATCTATTGTGCCTCCCACCTGAAATTTGAACAAATGAATTCAATTATACAAGTAAGAACAAAAACTTAACATACGAAAATGAGAAAAGAATCAGAAGCTCTGGAAAACTTGTATTGTACCTTACCAATACTCATTTACCCAATTAACCAGCTTGTTCCCCAATTACCCAATTATATCATGCACAATCCAATTACATCCAGCACACTCATAGCCTACATCAAATTTAAGACAAAAAAGTATCATGTTAATAACATAGGCAGTAGTGCTAATCAATTAGCAATAGAAATAATAGCAAAAATAGAACCAGATTTCTAATGACAGATAAATTTAAAAGAAAAACACCTCCTTAGTTTTTAATATTGTACTAAGGTCACTGAAATCATTAAAATTATGCGCTGAGGATGAAATAAGTGACTACATAAATTTTTGGACCAACTGGTACTGCACTAATTAATTGAGCGATTCAACCAGAAAGAAATGCATATATGCCCCCCAAGTAAAATTAAATATCTATAAAACAAGAAAAAACTTCAGCACTAATGAAAAAGCTAATTAATTTGATATCTATTAGAGAACCTAAAGAAAAAGCTTAGCACAAATTCTCAGTACAGAAAAAAAGGTTCCCAATTACCACTTAGCACTAATGATAATGTTCCCGGCTGAGCCATCAGGTGTTGTAAACCAAGTCAGAGTATCATTGCATATTTGTTGTTGGTTGGATAAACTTCATCACTAATGATAATGTTCGTTCAGAAAATTAAAAAAAAGATATAATATATATGATCAAGTTCAATAGATTACAAGATTAAAGAACAAGCATTGAATGCTTTAGATACTTACTGTATCCATCACGCAGACCCCTAAATTTGTGTGTTTCACACTAACATTTAAAAGAACAAGCATTTCAAAGAACAAGCATTGAATCCTTATTTTAAGTAAAACAATAAAAAAAACAGCTTATTAGATTTGAGTGCGTACAGGATTCAAAGCTGTCACAAGCATCAATTACTACACAGATAATAAAACAAAAAACGGAGCTCATCAGTTGTTATTTAGCACTCAAAAACAAGAAAATAGACAAAAAATATGTGAGATGGAACATCTCACCTCATGTACAACCGCACTGCTCTCACCTAAAATTCTAGTTTCATTTGGGCAATTCATCAAACACTTAAAATGCATGTATCAATGCAATAAAATTTACTCAAAAATTCAATCCTTTCACATATTTTACAAATTCGAATTTAGTAATTAAATGAGATCACTTACGGTAGTGGATGTTGGAAACTAGCTCCGAACAAAAAGAGATGTAAACCTCACATAGTAAATCAACTTAGTAAGATAAGGTTATAACATATGTACCTGTAGAATCAAAGTGTGATGAGGTCAAACTTCACCATCTACAATTAATAAAATTGAATATATAATTTCAGTTTTAAATAACTAAGCAAAAGAAAGGTAACAAGAAAGTGCTTCTCTGACAACCGCTCTAGTATGCCGGGAATGACATCTAGCCAATCAGAAACTTCCTTCTGAGTTGGCGTTAGGATTTAGGAATAGAACTGTTAAAAAATTATCTTTCGACATTAGGCTTTGGAGTTATGGCCCTCAAGATTTTCATATAACCAAAGTTTCTATTTTGATTAATTGGCAACACACATGAGCGCTGTCTAGCTCGTCCTGGTTTTACTTAATTATGAAATATATGGCTGTACCATTAGCCCCATAAACTGAAAAGGAAATCAAGCAAATAAAAACTAATTCAATCAGATCGTTGTCTAGGGTTAGGGTTTAACAGCAAATCAAAACTAATTCAATCAAGAATAAGCCAAAATGGTAAACAATCATGGTGATTCAAACTATTGTATAGATGAAGATAATCTAAAAGAAATCCTACATAGGAAAATCGATACTGACCTAGAGATAGGGGGGGCGGCGTTGCGCTGAGCGGCGAAGATAACGGCGGAGGGAGAGAGGGGCTGAAGTTGCGAAGCGGTGGACAAAGAGGGCGGCCGGATTTGCGTTGAGCGGCGGAGATATCGATTTTGAAAACTCTCGGAGAGAGGGAAATGAAAATATTGCTGAGTGAGAGAGGGAAATGAAAACATCTTAGGGTGAAATGAGTACAAGAGAGATGACGGCTCCTTGTATCCTCTCTGGATGCAATGGGGGAACAAAAAATTTCTCAAGTACAGATATTAACAGAGCAGTTTTAGCTTCAATCAGTGTATTAATATATTGGATGCTCTTGAAATTATACAGGCTGTGCTTGCATAAAATCAAAATTGCTCTGCTAACAAAATATTTCTGCTGGGAGACCTACCCACCAATTCATATACTCTGAGGTAATATAATATTTGTGTTTAGATCGGAGACGTCTGATCATAATTATGCAGGAATATTAAAGGAGCCTGTGCATCACCTAGGTTCGGATCTAAACAAAAATATTATGCTACCTCAGAGAATAGAGACTCCCTATCCACAACCTCTTAAATGAAGACATCAGGACAACACATTTTCAATCGAACGGTTCAGACAAATTAGTTAATGCATTTACAGAAAATAATATGAAAAAATTTCAAAAAATATATTTTAAATTTGTTACAGTTTTTATAACCAAATTATACTTATAATTGTAAATTTTATAGATTTTGATGATTATTTGTCCCTTCAAATTTATGAAATATTTGCGAACCGTTCATTTTCACGTGAGCGATCGACGGTCGATCTGCAATGAAATGATTCCAAATTTGTTTTGAAATGATCAAGGGACAACATTGAACGTAATCACACTAAAAATTATGAAGTTTTATTATGTCCAAGCTTCGATCCAACATGAATTATTTATAGCCCTTCGATGTTTCGATATTCCGTCATCTCGATGGATAGGTAAATAAAAATAAAATTTCATCAAAATTTGCTACAGGAATATATATGCAGTGCTCTTTAATTTGAACGGTTCCGATCGACCGACAGACGCCGTATTTACGTGCGCCTTCATTAACTCGCAAAGCAAGAGTTTATGTTTCATAAGACATGAACTCTTGCTTTGTGAGTTAATGAAGGCGCACGTAAATACGGCATCTGTCGGTCGATCGGAACCGTTCAAATTAAAGAGCACTGCATATATATTCCTGTAGCAAATTTTGATGAAATTTTATTTTTATTTACCTATCCATCGAGATGACGGAATATCGAAACATCGAAGGGTTATGAACATTTGTAAATCTGAACCGTTAGATTAAAAATGTGCTATCCTGATTATCAATGGACATCTCCATTTAACAATACTAGTTATATTTTTTTATACATATCTATTCAATGACAGATGGGTCATGATTTTCAGCTTAAGAGGACTCCAGATTTATTCACTACGGTACTTGCACTTATTTTCATTTCTCCCTCCAAACTTTTTATTTCAGCGCCCATTCTCCATTTCTACCATCTCTGACAATCATGTCCCACTCTCCAAACTTTTCATTTGAGCGCTATTTCAATTTGGATTGCGCATTTTTAATTGCTCCTCTCTCTCTGGGCTCAAACCCACCCACTTTCTTTCTCGCTCAAGCTCAAACCTTTTCCAACCCTTCTCACTCTCTCTCGCTCTCTCTCACCCTCCAAGCCCGATCGTACCAAGCCCTCCCCGCCCCCTTCTCTCTTCCTTGCTCCATTTTCTTTAACTCCTCGCACTTCTCTCCACATCACTGCCCTCCGCTTCGCCTCTCCTAGTGTTGCAATTATACGCTTCCAAGGTCCTAGGAAAGGGTAACTATGCTTATAAAGGTGCTTTTTTCAAATTGTAACATTTTTACTAATTTAAAGTTCAATTCGAGTGTCACAATTTTCAAATTCTCAATTATTTCAGGTGGAGAAGTTATTTCGAGAGAGGACGTGACGAGGTTGTCCCTGTGGAGGGACAAGATGGTGCAGAGGCTCGACATAATAGTTCAGATTGACATCATGTATGACTCACCTACATGCATATCAAGTAATAACCATGCTTGTACCAGCCCCATACATAAGTGAAACTAAGCCAAACACATGCTGGTACAATGAGTTGCCTAAACAGCCCCAATTTGACCTTCTGTCAGTATAACATCTGTACAGAGAACTCTGAACTGAAATTGACCAAATCCTTGCACACACACACACTAGACACATATACAAGCACACTGAAAAAAGAATATCCTAAAAAAGATTTTTCTACAATTTTTGGTGGCCATTTGAATCTCATATCCTGAAAACCGAAAATACTGTTAAAAACAGTGTACTGGCACACCAGCCGACCTTCACAAAACAGTGAAATTCACTAAGTTCCAAGCCTTCATAATTTTTGAAACTTTTTGAGTATAAACTACACAAGTTAACCATCATTTCCATATAAAGAAATAAGAATTTGGTGTAGCCATTTGCTCACAATAATTTTATAAAGATGGACTGTCAAAACTGCACTGTTTTATGCAAAACTGCACTGTTTCATCACAGTTCTAGTTATAATAAAAATTTGATACTTGTCCACTGAAAAGCATGTACATCAATGGTTATTTCCATATAAAGAACACCCAATATAGTGTAGCTAATTAATTGTAATAAATAGGACAAATCAGCATGCCAAAAAAGGGCAAACTAGTCCATACTAGCTAAGCCACATCCCCTGAGTTGATGAAACAGAAGTCTAAAAACATAAATGTGTGCATACATGTATAGGTTTGTTATAGTACCACAATGTTCAAAAAAAAGTAGAAGACAACAATTTAGTTTATGGGTAATTATTTTGTTACAATGTGAAGGATTCTTGAGAGTCAATTAATGGTTTACCAATTGAAGTTCACTTCTAAATTAAGGGAGAATAGACGAGGAAGAGAGACTTTGTTGATTACAGTGGAGGGGAAGGGAGGGTTGATGGCAAGGACTTGCTTTATAGTATCACTTGGAAATTTTAATGAATGCATCTCATGTCTTTAAAATTGCCGAAGAACTTGATGATGAGTAGTATGTGGATAAGTCAACAATGCCTGAGAAGATGAGCGAAGATGGATTTTTTTGGATAAAAAGTGAACATGGGTATTTAAAATCAATATGATGACAATAGTTAGTGGAAATGGAACATGTATAATATTCAGTTATGTTGTGGTTAATTGTTTTGAATGTAGTAAGTTTATGTTGGTTGATTCTTTATGAACTGAAGTCCAATATGGCACTCTTAGTCTCCTACTATGGATAAGGTATCTTTTACATACTCTTTAGTGCTTTTTGTTCTTTTATGTTAACACTTTTTATTATAAGTTTCTGTTTAGGTTGCTGGGTTTTCTATTGTTTGTGACAGTCGAACCTGTTAGTCAGATGTGTTTAGTGTTTCATCAGTTCTGCACATGTAAAGGGCAATTTAGACATTTATGTTGTCTTCCCCTTTTTGCACATATCAATTTACAGCTCCAAATTGAGTGTTATTGCTTTCTAAATTTCCAGGACAATGAAAGCTTCATCCATGATTTATTTTAGTATTTTTGGGGTTTTGTAGCTAGGCTAAACTGAGAAGTTTATGTAGGGAAGTTTTGGTGCTTGACTGGTACAGTACGAGTGATTGGATTTCTAAAATATCAACTTTGAAACTCAACTAAAAATTGTAGAAAAATCAGAAAAATGCAAAACATTGACACTGATTTCGGGCTTACCATGCATGAATGCACACTAACTAAAACATTGATTTGATGAATGACATTACACTGGATAAAGGGGCTTACCTTTTGATAACCAAACCTTAGAAGAGTTCAGAATCTCTAATAAAATTGGATCTATGAAATAAGTGGTCTGCTGTCAGACCGAACCACACAAATAGTCACATATATGGCCCTTGCCTCACTCTTTTATCTCCTTTTCTCTCCTTTTTTTTCTCTCTTCCAAGTGGACCCCACACCATCTCTTCCTTCGAATACTCATCCTAAGAACTTATGCAACGGTGGCCCTTGCAAATAATAAGGTCTTTCAGAATATAATAATATAAAAACCAACTCCAAAAACATTTGCAACGGCGACGCTTGCAAATAGTTTAGGCCTTCACAATAAAATAATATAAACACAATCCTAAACATTATTTGCAACGGTTGCCCTTGCAACAAATGTGTGGGACCCGTCTACGACTCATTTGCAAGCGCAACAGAACTGGTAATTGCAACGGATTTTAATAAAAAATAATATCTGGTGTGTTGGAGTGCGTCTTATTATTTGCAAGGGGGGATATGTGACATTAGCAAGGGCCAACGGGAGACATTAGCAAGCGTGATTATTTGCAAGCGCCTCCCGTTGCAACAATATTAATTTAATCAGCGAAATTCAAAAGCTCTATTTCTATTGCAAGGGGGCTTCCTACGCTTGCTAATAACACTTAGAGCCGTTGCTAATACTGGGAATTCTAGTAGTGTGAGTTGTTATTAATACTATCACTAATAAAGTTGTAGTAGATGTCAATCCTATATTGGATGGCCAACTTCATACATTCTATAAAAATAGAAGGTGTAAAATGCGCTATAAACAGGATAAACAAATGAGGAATAAATAATATATATACCGAGAAAATCCACGATCAATCTTCCATCACTGCAGCGGTTAGAGGGATGATGAAAGAAAGTATCTCCATAAGGCAACTTGTCAGTATACACTGGAAATGCAAGTTTCTTAGCCAATACATTTAAGTTACCAGTGTCGGTGTAGGAGTCACCAAAGCTAAATATTGAGTTGAATGTGTGAGATGGAGTTGGCTCGATTGGCCACAGAAACAAAAGAAAAGAAGAGATGATAAGAGCTTTGTGGCTGTTCTTCATTTGCGCGCTAGTTTGGATTAGACAGAAATTTCAAATTAACTAGAGGAAGAGATGTGGTGTAGTATATATGAAAAGAGATCTAGCTAGCAGCAAGAGAGGGTCGCTTTTATACAACTTCTTGAAGCTCTGACATTGCTATAAATATTTTTCACTTTTCTTGTCATCTCTGTGTGTGACTCAAAAGGTTCAAAGACAAGAGAAAATGACTAGCTGCATTAACAAGAAAAAAATTAAGATATAATATAAATGTGAAAAACTAAAATTCTAAAACCTGTGTTAGACAGGAAGCAGTCGAATGCACGGTTATCACCAATCTTCAAACACGGATTTATAGTTTTAAACCATGTAGTCTTTGTTCTAGCTTTTTCAACCAACTATGCTCAAAATTAATTTCTTGTATCAATCGCCCCCTTGCTATGGGCGCCTTTTCATCTTCTGCCCTTAAATCCAATTTAAATCCGGCCCCCTCTCTCTTGTCTCTTCATTATGTTTTCAACCATCAGATTGTGAATAACCTTGAAAATATGTATGTATATATAAATAGTTTCAAATTTGTACAAATTAACTTCTTTCATATTTCTTTAATGGTCAGAATAACACATGGATGCTAACAAGCACATTAGAAAAAAAAAATTAAATTTAGAACAAATGTACACGGTTTTTAAGAAATAGCCGTGTATAAATCTTGTTTAGGGTTTTAGATTTTTCGAGCCTATGACTACTCTTGACCCATGTCATAAGTTATATACAGTTTGTTCAAGAACCATATTGTTCATTGTACACGGTTTATTCTATATAACCGTGTTTGAAATGTAATAAGATTTTTATAATTGACGCCTCTTCGATCACTACCCTGTCTTTTAATTCCCACCACCCTCCTGTCCAATCAAATAACTCTCTCATTTCCCTTAAATCCTCTTATTAGGGTTTTCGCTCTGGTCTCTTTGAAAGCTGTCTGTCTCTCTCAAAGCTCGCTATAAAATTAATTTTCGTTCTAAACTAGGTTAGGTTTTTCATTAGTATGGATTATTTGAACTAGGAGACCAAGACGAAGCGTGGAAGACTCAAAACGAAGGATTTTCTCCTCCTTCGTTTTGAGTCTTTCTTCGTTTGGTCTTCGTCATCACCGTGGAAGCGAGGTTGGAGGATTCGGAGGCCGGCCCAGATGCGAGGTAGGAAGCCAAAACAAAGCGAAGAAAGACTCAAAACGATGGAGAGAGAATTGGAGTTTAGGGATTGAAGATGTACACATCGGGTAATCTTTTAATTTCTGTGTTAATCTTTAATTTCTGAAATTTTTGTAAAGTTATGAGTAGACTTTGTAAAATTCGGTTTGTTGCATGATCTGAATTTACTTTGTAAATTATGATAAGGACTTTCTTCTACAACCTAGGAAACCATCAAGAGGTCCAACATTTGAAGAAGAAGCTGTTTAAGATGCAATCTAAGAAACGAAGAGGTCCGACATTCATACACTGCCGAGAACTTGGCTTTGAAAAATGATTTAATTTTGTAATTTTTAGAAAAAGTTTTAACTTCCAAAGTAAGGTATATATGTATATGTATATATATATGTATATTAATTGTTTTTGTTTGTTGAATGTATATGTATATGTATATGTATAATAGTTGTTTATGTTTGTTGAATGTTGAATGTATACTGTGATGTTAAATATATATTGAATTATGGATGTGTAATATTAATTTGTATGCTTAATGGCTGGCAAATATGGGTGCTAACCTATTATAAATCGTTAAAAAAATACACGGTTCTAAATAACAAATCGTGTATGGTTATGAAAATAATACACAGATGACTTGTAGAAGTATATAAATCTACTTATTGTACACGGTTACTTTGACCGTGTAGAAACTACCATTTTCAGCACCTTTCTTTTTGAGATCTGACACGGTTGGGTTTTATTAACTGTGCATGTTAGTACTATATAGACACGGTTCGGAAACCGTATACAACGTATCTCCCTATTCATACACGACGCTCGCTGACACGGTCGTGTAACCTTGTGACATTAGCTTTTCGGACTATGTATGATCGCGTTTTCTGTACCAGAAGGAAGAAAAAAAACCCAAACAAAAAGAAAATTTTGGGTTTTTTCGCATTTTACCTGCGAATAATTCATAATTCGTGTTTTATTCGCATTTTATTCGTGAATAATTCGCCGTTCAATTCCGAAACACAAAAAAATACGTTTTTTTCGCAAATTATTTGAGAATAAAACGCGAAAAAACGAGCTACAGCCTGTCAAATTTTCTTTTGACAAAGAAAAGCTGATGTCAACTGACATGAGAATGTTTTTTTAATTCACGAACAAATTGGAATTTATTGTGAAAAGTCAAAATCAAGTTAATAGACACTCTGTCTTCCACAAATACTGATGTCCCTTTAATAATTTATAAGTTCAGTACAAAATAAAAAAAAATATAAAAAATATCTCTCTCAATATTTAGAAATAATTACTATTATCCTGATTACAACGAAAACATCAATATATGTTAACCAAAAAAACATCAATATATATGATATGAGTAGAACTAATTAAGGTGCTCTTAAGCTCACCAAGCCCTTTGTGAGCTTAACTCAAAAACCTATCGGATTGATTTCAAACGACATATCCAAACCGTTAGATGTTCAATCTATATTAAAATGTGCTTGGAGACCAAATTTTTCATTTTTTGGAATTTTTTTACTATTTATTAAGCTGGTTTGAAAACCGCTGTTTTTCAATGATGCAGAAATTTAATAAAAACAGCGGTTTTCAAACCAGCTTAATAAATAGTAAAAAAATTCCAAAAAATGAAAAATTTGGTCTCCAAGCACATTTTAATATAGATTGAACATCTAACGGTTTGGATATGTCGTTTGAAGTCAATCCGATAGGTTTTTGAGTTAAGCTCACAAAGGGCTTGGTGAGCTTAAGAGCACCTTAGTTCTACTCATATCATATATATGAGCAGAGTTAAAATGCACCATTGGTTTTGTGCTCCAATCATGCTCCACATCCTTATTTTTGTTTTCAAAGTCCAAACAGTCGATCCGAACCACTTACCATCATCTTCGTATTAAAATGTACTTGGAGACCAAATTTTATATTTTTTGGAATTTGTTTACTATTTTTTTACATATGTACAAAATCACTGTTTTCAGAAGATTCTGGACCATCCAAAACAGTGATTTTGTACCTATCTAAAAAAATAGTAAAAAAATTCCAAAAAACATAAAATTTGGTCTCCAAGCACATTTTAATATGAAGATCATGTTGAGCGGTTCGGATCGATTGTTCGAACTTTTAAAACAGAGAAAAATACGTGGATCATGATTGGAGCACAAAACTAATGGTGCATTTTAACCCTACTTATATATTTATATATTTTAACCGTACGCATATATATATATATATATATATATAGAGCTGGGCTATGGTGAGTTGCGAAGTAAGATGTCATTTTTATTTCACGTTCATATTTTTATTTTGAAAATCTAAATGACCAATCCGAACCGCTCAACATGTTCTCCATATTGAAATGTGCTTGGAGACCAAATTTTATAATTTTTGAAATTTTTTTACTATTTATTAAGCCACTTTGAAAATCGCTGATCGAATGGTCCAGAATTTTTTACTGTTTTGTACTGTTCACCCGGATCTGCGATTTTCAAAGTGGCTTAATAAATAGTAAAAAAATTTCAAAAAATATAAAATTTGGTCTTCAAGCACATTTCAATATGGAGAACATGTTGAGCAGCTCGGATCGGTTGTTTAGATTTTTAAAATGGAGTATGAGCGTGAAGTAAAACGACGTTTTACTTCACAACTCACCATAGTCGATCTATATATATTGCTGTTCAAAATTGGAAAGAGATAAAACTTAGAATCACAAAATCAAACCAGCAAGGCTGCTGGCTAAAATTTTAATAGGGCCAACTGAAAGCCATAATAAACCTTCTAACAATCTAATAAAACAGGCTGAATATGTCTTAATATTAATCATATATATATATATATAGAATTTTGCTATTGTGCTTCATGAAGTAAACCCAATATTTTACTTCACGCTCATACACCCATTTTCAAAATCCAAATCGTCGATCCGACCGTTCAAGTTGTTCTCCATATTGAAATGTGCTTAAAGACCAAATTTTACATTTTTTGGAATTTTTTTACTATTTATTAAGCCACTTTGAAAGTCGTTGATCCATTGGTCCAGAATTTTTTACTGTTTTTTACTATTCACAATGGATCAGCGATTTTCAAAGTGGCTTAATAAATAGTAAAAAAATTCCAAAAAATGTAAAATTTGGTCTCCAAGCACATTTCAATATGGAGAACAACTTGACCGGTCGGATCGACGATTTGGATTTTGGAAATGGGTGTATGAGCGTGAAGTAAAACGAAGTTTTACTTCGCGAAGTACAATAGCCCTACTCTATATATATATATATATATAGATATATAGAATTGTGCTATTGTACTTCACGAAGTAAAACGACTTCACGCTCATATTCCCATTTTCAAAATCCAAAACGTCGATCCGAACCGTTCAAGTTGTTCTCCATATTGAAATGTGCTTGGAGACCACATTTTACATTTTTTTGAATTTTTTACTATTTATTAAGCCACTTTGAAAATTGCTGATCCATTGGTCCAGAATTTTTTACTGCTTTTACTATTCACAATGGATCAGCGATTTTCAAAGTGGCTTAATAAATAGTAAAAAAATTCGAAAAAATATAAAATTTGGTCTCCAAGCACATTTCAATATGGAGAACAACTTGAACGGTTCGGATCGACGTTTTGAATTTTGAAAATAAAAATATGAGCGTGAAGTAAAACTTCGTTTTACTCGCGAAGTACAATAGCCCTACTCTATATATATATATATATAGAGCGAGAGAGAGAGAGAGAGAGGATAATATCAAAACGTTTGTTCCTAAGCCCTTGTGCAACCAAGTCGTTTTCAGATTTTCAAAGTCCAAACGGTCGATCCAAACTGTTAGATTTGATCTCTATATTAAAATCTGCTTGGAGACAAAATTTTACATTTTTTGGAATTTTTTTACTATTTATTAAGCCACTTTGAAAATTTCTGATCATATGGTCCATAATTTGGTTGCACTGTTTTTACTGTTCACCCGGATCAACAATTTTCAAAGTGGCTTACTAAATAGTAAAAAAATTCCAAAAAATGTAAAATTTGGTCTCCAAGTATATTTTAATATGGATTGAACATCTAACGGTTTGGATCGACCGTTTGGACTTTGAAAATCCGAAAACGACTTGGTTGCACGGGGGCTTAGGAACAAACGTTTTGATATTAGCCACTCTCTCTCTCTCTCTCTCTCTCTCTCTCTCTCTATATATATATATATATATAGAATTGTGCTATTGTACTTCGCGAAGTAAAGCCAATGTTTTACTTCACGCTCATATTCCCATTTTGAAAATCGAAAACATTGATCCGAACCGTTCAAGTTGATCTCCATATTGAAATGTGCTTGGAGACCAAATTTTACATTTTTTGGAATTTTTTTACTATTTATTAAGCCACTTTGAAAATCGCTGATCCATTGGTCCATAATTTTTTACTGTTTTGCTACTGGACCAATGGATCAGCGATTTTCAAAGTGGCTTAATAAATAGTAAAAAAATTCCCAAAAATGTAAAATTTGGTTTCCAAGCACATTTCAATATGGAGATCAACTTGAACGGTTCGGATCGACGTTTTGAATTTTCAAAATGAGAATATGAGCGTGAAGTAAAACATTGGCTTTACTTCGCGAAGTACAATAGCACAATTCTATATCTATATATATATATATATATTAAATGTTGAAGCTTTGCTAGATAATACTTCTATCTCAGCTCAAGTGGCCGGATTGTACCAATCCTTCCATTACCTTGTTGATCTTCTTGGTTCGTGACAGTATGATTAATTTGTTTAAAATTTGCAACGGAACAAGTCCGTTTTGAAGCCCATCAAAAACCCTTCACACTTCACGATTCTCCAATTATAGAGCCACTCTGATTCAGAGCTCTTTTTCATTAGTTACTATCATAAATTTTAATATTTTTTAATCGAAGTCTTTAAAAATTTTGTTACCAATAGTCGTATACTAATTATTATTACATAAAAAATTTAAATCAAATATTCAACATTTTCAATTCTGACATTTACTATTTTTATTTATAAAAAATAATGACGAAACTAATATTTGTATATGTATAAAATGTTCGACAGTTAATTTATTGCAAAACTTTACGTGTTGTAATTAATATTTAGATTCTATTGTAATGATAATAAATACAGGGTCTTTAGTGAATTACAAAATTTGGACCATTTGAAGGTGGTGATTTTCTATCCATTTAAAAAATAGTAAAATCATTCTAAAAAAAATATAAATTCAGTCTTCAAGTACATTTTCATATGAAGATCATGTTTAACGATTCAGATTAACTATTTAAAATATGAAAAATAAAAAATAAATATTCATATTACGGATCGATTCATAATTAATATGCATAATATCATAGCCTCAATCTTTTAGTAATTATATATCAAGAGAGTTTATTATTATAATTGAAACGAAATAATTAAGGCTTTAAGACATTGTCGACTTAAAATATTGACAAATATATAGCTAGAGAGTAGGGGACGTTTGGATGGTCAAAAATAGTATGGGGTTAGCACTGTTCTTGGGTTAGTGACTATTCTTGTCCACTATTCTATGTTTGGATCACTCTAAGAATAGAACTATTTCTGGAGTTAGCGCTGTGTTCTTGCTAATCCATCCAAACGATGAAATAGCACTAACCCTAGGTTAGCACTATTCTTGCTAATCCCGAGGTTGCATACAAACACACCCAATAATATAAGAAGAATTAGGAAAAAAAAAAAAAAAACAAGAAACACATTAATTATAAAGTAAAATCCCAAAAGAATCCAACAAAAACACCATCTTATATATACACCACATGTTAACTTGTCTCTATCAGTATCCACCGCCGTGCATGCACATCAATTTTTAGAACATATATATTCGTCCCGGCACCGCCATTCGTACCTCTTGTAGAAAAAGCACTGCATTGTTTGTATAGTAGCAACTGTCTTATATATATTTCACTAGAAAAAGATATGATAAGGAAAGAAAATCCAAGTCTCTAAATCTCTGTTACGGTGTTATATACGTTACGTAACTCTTGGCTCTTCTTCATTTGGTTCTACTGAGTTCTGAGTACTCAGAAGGGGTTATTGTCATTTGTCAATTTGAGTCAGATTGAATATTTGAGATGAAAAGGGCAAGTGTTTGTCTCATTAAGCATTGTTTGTTAAGGTTTCTAGATGGGAATCAAATGTGTCATTTTCCTTCAATCATGACAACTAATTGCTTACAATTCCTTTAACTGTGTTTGGATTGTCACTGAAACATATATTATAAGAGTTTAAATCATATAGTGTGGAAAGTGAATAAGTTACAATTGGAATAACATTTGTTTGACAACTGTGAGAATCAACTAAACAGTTTTCAATGATGATACTAAAAATAAAATCATGTATACACTAGTGGAAAAACTGGAATCAGGATCGGCCTAATAGTATCGGCTATATGAAACAACCGATTCTAATATCTATCTGGATCGGTTTTCTTAAAAAAACCGATCCTAAAAACTATTCAGATCGGGTTTTATGGTTAACCGATCCTAATTTATGAACTATTAGGATCGGTTTTTTATTAGAACCGATCCTGATACTATCAGGGTCGGTTTTTTATTAGAACCGATTCTGATACTATCAGGATCGATTTTTACAAACAATCGATACTAATGGAACACATATTAGGATCGGTTCTAACAAACAACCGATTCTAATTCCTTTTTTTTTTAATGTTGGCTCTGCAAAAAAAAAGTATCAGGATCGGTTGTTTCAAAACAACCGATCCTGATTTTTTTTTTTCAGAACCAACATAAAAAAAAAAAAAGGTATCAGGATCGGTTGTTTCAAAACAACCGATCCTGATTCTTTTTTTTTTCAGAACCAACATTAAAAAAAAAAAAGGTATCAGGATCGGTTGTTTCAAAACAACTGATCCTGATTCTTTTTTTTTTCAGAACCAACATTAAAAAAAAAAAAGGTATCAGGATCGGTTGTTTCAAAACAACCGATCCTGATACTTTTTTTTTTCAGAAGCAACATTAAAAAAAAAGTATCATGAAACAACCGATCCTAATAGTACTATTAGGATCGGTTGTTTTGAAATAACCGATCCTAATGCTAATTTGACGCTAGGGTTTAATTCTGTTTTGCGCCTTGTACTTACAAAAATTTTAGGACTCAATACTAATAGGATCGGTTCAATAAATAACCGATCCTAAAAATAATCAGGATCGGTTATTTCGAAATAACCGATTCTAAAAACAATCAGGATCGGTAATTTCGAAATAACCGATCCTGATAACTCCTGCTTAGGGTTCTTATTTTCATTTCGCGCCTCTCATTTTCAACTTAGCGTCTTTCTCTCTCTCTGTGTCTCCGTCTCTCCCTCTCAAATCCTCAGTCCTCCGTGACTCTCCTCTCTCTGTCTCCGTCTCTCCCTCTCCTCCGTGTTGTTAGTGTAATAATCTAGAAGTCAATAAAACGATAAATGTATCATATATATTTTGTTCATGAATTGAATGTTTAATCATTTTGTTACCTTGAGTATTATTGAATTTATGAATCATTTCGAGTTCATGACTGAAATTGTGAAACTTCATAATATAGATGATAATACTCTTAAAAGTCTCTAACCAAGGTAATTAGCAGGAACACTAATTACCGCGATAAGGTTAGTGTGTGGATTAAATGATGGTTAAGTTTTACAAACCATAGACAAAGAGTTGTCATTTTAATCACACAGATATATGTTAGAGAACATGATATTTGACAGACCCCAAATGAAACATTAAATGGAATTGTGTTTGTGTCATTAATGTTTTCATTTTAGTGTTAAGTTCTAAAGTATGAGATATTCATTTTTTCTACATAAGAAATGTATATGTGTGATTGTTATCTAACGCTATCCGTAAAAAGTAGCTATAAGGATAGTTCTTCGGTATGCATAGCTTATGCGGAGGAAAAGATGGTTTATCAAAAGTACTATTGTCCCTCGTATCTCAATACGAGCTATAGCGTCACTGGGCCCCTTGATAGAATATGATTATCTGGATCCAGTATGATTACAAGAGTAAACATATTTGATAATCTATTCAGGATCAAGAAAAGATTAAGTTTGCAAGGATGACACACACCTACCTTGAAACTAATCTGATAGCTATGAGACAAAAGAATTAACACGAAGTAAATCGTTTACTGGATCGTGATATTGTACGGTACAGCATCATCTGTGTAATTGGTGTCATAATGTACTTGCCAGGTGCCACCTATGATAAATAGAGGTTAAAATAGTTTTAATTCTATTTGCCAACATAACACAGATCCTATTGGGTCACACCATATAGGAACTAGTCGGAGAATCTTGTTGATTAATTATAATGATTATAATTAATAATAAGATGGATAAAATTAATTATATATGATATAATTAAATTATAAATGTCATTTAAATGACAAGCAGAAACATTGGTTAATTTATGAACGTGTTTGACACGTTGCATAAAAGTTACCGAACGAACGATCGAGAAAATATGTATTTGATTTGGACTTAGAATATTTAATTATTGGATTTATATTTTGGGCTTAAAACCCATTAAGAATAAATCACTAATTAAAGATTAAAGGCCCAAATCAAAAGCCCAAATCAAAGCCCAAAATTAATCAAGCCTTAATGGGCCAAGGGCAAAATGGTAATTTCATTTTGCTAAAAATTTTGCCGATTTCATTTGGCCGTTGATTTAGTTGCCGACTCAATTTTTTAATATATATATATATATGTATCAAATTGATATGGCGGCAACTAATGTATATAAATACATGATCAAAGTAAGAGAGAATTCATTCAATTTCCTAAATACCGATTCGATCCGATCGAACGATAATTCTCTCTTTTCTCAGATTCGTTCTAATCAGAGTTTACGGGTTTTAGAAATAATATTTTACGAGAGTCGTAATTATTATTTGCTTTTTCTCGTGAATAGTGTTTTTGTCAGATTTCGCGGTTTACGGTATTTCTGGTAAAAGAAATAAACCGCTCTCTCGATTAGTTCCTGGTGGACAACCGATAGAGGCACTATAATTTTGGTGCTTGCTTAACCGGGTCAGACAGCCGGGTCAGACTGCATTCCAATTTGAATTTGGAAGCAAGGTAAAGAAATGTTATATTAATCTATTTAATTGTTAAATAGATTTAATTTTTTAGAAATCAATCAAAGGAGTAGATCTATAAACTGATTAAAATCAAGTAAATACGATTTTACTACTTTGGGTCTATACAGGATTAATCTGGTATGTAACTCTCGATTATTATCCGACATACTACTTAATCTATGATCTGAATAAGTAAAGTTTTACTTACGGTTTTTAATCTAAGAAAAGGATTGAACAGGTATGTAACTCTCGGTAAATTATCCGACATACCACTTCAATTCTTTTGGCTTTAGTTAGAAGTAAAATTTTTGTTTTACGATCTTTCCGCAGCTTAAGCCTAATGGCTTTGGGTAGCCTCAAAACCCAACACGTGTCTCTCTCTCTCTGTCTCCATCTCTCCCTCTCAAAGCCGACTCTCGAACCTACGGCTCAATTGTGTCAATTTTTAATTTTTTTTATTGTTTCAAAAATTAATTAATGGTGTTTGTATATTGTTTTTCAGTCTTGAGGACATCTCGCTCAAGTTACTTAATCATCCGGCCGATCAACTATCACGGTATTAGCTTTATCTAATTTTCTCATTATTATACTTTTAAAACACATTTTTTTTTTGTATTTTCAATTTATTTATTTATCTTTTTTCATTTGAGCAAGGCTTTTTGAGATTATTCCATCGGCGGTGAAAATGTACACTTTGAGGTATGCTAGCTAGGTTTTCCTTGTCTTTCAATTTAAATAATACATGTATCGAAGATGCACAAGCAAGCAATTAATGATATAAATATTTGTTCAGATTTTGAAGTTTGCACTGGTGGAGACGATAAAAGAGGGAGTGCCATACATGTGGCTGAATTTTATTTTGCTATTGCACCAAATTTCTTCAACTATTGTACTTCTTTTTGTGTTTCATGAATTTTATTTTGTGTTCTTAATTGGTTTTGAGCTCCAATAAATCAATGGTAAATAAAAAAAAAATTTATGCTGGCCAGCAAATATATATGGAAGCTGGCCAAATAAAAAAAATATTTTTTTAGATCCAATATAATATCAGGATCGGTTGTTTGAAACAACGGATCCTAATAGTAACTATCAGGATCGGTTGTTTCAAACAACCGATCCAGATTATTGTAGTATCAGTATCGCCTTCATCAGGATCGGTTGTATTCCGATACTAATATGCATATATAACCGATCCTGATTCCATATTTTCCACTAGTGATATCATCTCCATTAGTGGTATAGAAAATTGAGAATTCGAGATTGAAGAGACTGAATAAATAAGTATCTGATCACTCAAAAGAGAACGATGTTATCTTTTAAAATTTATAAACTCGGAAATGCTATCGGTTCGGATCGCAAGCGCACAATCCATATAGGTAGTATAATCGAGGTCGATCCACATGGAATATTGGTCTACAGTCTTGAGCGATCAAATCACAATCTTTCGAAAGGCTAGACAAAATTTGAAAATTGAGAGTTGGAATTGTGATCAATGTAAATTTGGCAACAATTAAAAATAATTAAAATAAAAATAGAGATAAGAATTTCTAGGTTTTCGGCACACCATTGCTACTCAATCCTCTTTGATATTCTACTTCTGTCGGGTCTGATTTTCTGTTGTTGTTTATGGAAGACACTACATAGGACACTGCGAGTCACTTACGCAAATGACGGGACTTCCATCGAGATACTACATAGGACACTGTGAGTTATCTTACGCAAATGACAGATCTCTAAATACACAAGTTACTACATAGGACACTGCGATTTATCTTACGCAAATGACAGAACTTGGTTTGCGTTTTGTGGTTCTGATTTATGGTTTCCCTGTAAAGATTTTCTTCACATAAATCTAATGGCTCCCAACGAGGCTAACTCGTCCATCATAGTTTTTTTACTAATAAAGTACTGTCACTACCGTAGGATTAAAATAGATTATTGAAATAAGGTGAAGGGAGAATAAATTACAAAAGTATTTCAATCAACAACAAGAACTCATAATCAACAGAAAATATATATATCAAACCATCATGAGTAACAAGGTTTACTGCCTAGCCCCTAAGAAAAAAACTTAGCCGCGGAATGGGATCATTACAACACTCCTCTCTTTCTCACTTCATCAAATCTAACCCTAATTACCAAAATTACAAAGATAACTTCTTCTTCTGTCCAGGGGGCTTTATATAGGAGTGAGGGGACGTGTGAGGATGAGTGGAGGTCAAGGAAACATGATCTGGATACAGCTTGAGCGGTTATTCACGGAAGGGCGTCTCGGATACGGACCGTATTGGCTGATACGGTCCGTATTGGGATTGTGAGGTCCTGACAGCTGTTCGTATTTCGGTCATAACTCAGCCATCCGAACTTCGATGGAGGTGATTCAAGTTGCGTTGGAAACTAGACAACAAGATCTACAAGTTTCGTGAAGGGGCTGAGTTCCAGTTCGGAACGTAGAAGGCTCAGGAATTCATCCAAAGTGAGTGTTCTCCAAAGTGTGCCTCGGATACGGACCGTATTGGCTGATACGGTCCGTATTGGGACTGCCGCTGAGGGAGTTAGTGCATATTCGGCCATCACTGGTTCGTATTGGGGCTCTGGTCCGTATTAGTTAGTACGGGCTGTAACGGAGACTTAGTTGATGAGCGTCGCTTATCCCATTGACCTGATTCTTGTTCTATTTGACGTGAAATAGTTCCAAAACATGTTTCCTACAATAAAATATAAAGAATAGTGACAGTAGCATTTTTCTCTAATTAAATAAACATAAGTGTGAGATAGTATGCAAAATCTAAGTCAAAACTCTACGTAATTCATCATCATTTTGACTCTGATCAGTATCATGTAATTTTATTTTTATGAGGGGGGACAAATATCAATACTTGCAAAAATTAAAAATATAAAAGGACAAGAATGAAAAATTTAATGTATAAGGAGGGAGGGGGTTGAACGGCTGAACGAATTCATATCCTCTGCATTAACTCAAAAGAGAATCTTTTGAGTTAATGCATCTCGACCATCCGATCTGTCTTAAGATTCATGCAAACTAGATCCGCACGAATATTGAAAGGCTCCCTATGTTATAGGCAGGAGCCGGATTGGCTCCGTTTAAAATCAGACGGTTGATATTCATTAACTCAAAAGATTCCCTTTTGAGTTAATGCAGAGGATACGTGTTCACGGCTGAACCCCCTTTTGCTATACTTCCCTCTGCCCCTGATCATCTGTATAGTTTAAATAAATTGTGTATCAAATTTGATGTAATTTGAAAATCAATTTAGTAATTCATCAAGTAGTTTGAAATAAAAATAATTAATTCAATTTTAGTAGTGCTTGAAAATCAAAACATTCCAAGTTTTCTTGAAATTTGTGAACAACATACCTAATATTTAGAGAACCACAAAATTTATCAAGACTTTTTTGTATTTTGATAATTATTATATCAATTGTGATGGTTATTAAATAAAGATATTCTCAATATAATCTTTTTTTTTTTTTTTAAAAACCACCAAATATAGTTCATAAGGGAGTTGTGTCCAAACACGGAATAGAGTTTTGAGTTAGTGTTATTTTTCACCCATCCAAACGCGACCATAAATGAGTTTATCCCTTACAAAAATAATTATCTTAATTTACAAGCAACATTATATTACAAAAAAGATAAATTTTTTTTCATAAAAATATAAGAACCATAATGATAAAATAGTACATGTAGGTCCATGTATGATATTTTGATAGCTGAATAAACAGTATTATCTCTAAATAGTTTACAAAGGATTGTTCTATCATAATTTCATTATATTAAAATATTTTAGATCAGCGAAATTCTCTAAAGAAAAGAGGAGGAATTTCGGAATTGGGGAGAGACTGAG
The DNA here is from genome assembly GCA_025461125.1 of Carex kokanica. Lineage (NCBI taxonomy): Eukaryota > Viridiplantae > Streptophyta > Magnoliopsida > Poales > Cyperaceae > Carex > Carex kokanica. The sequence goes on from JAJGRX010000024.1 coordinate 88,741, forward strand.
CCGACATTTTTAAAAATACCCTAAGTTAATTACAGATTAATAAATCTACACCCGACTCGCTGAGAATTTTAAATATGCCCAAACCGGCCATTTAATGGCCGGTCCCCCATTTAAATTTTTTTTTAGAGACAAATAAATAAGATGCTGAAATCTAACAATAAAAAATCGAATAGTTTTTTTAAATATTTGATTACGTTTTTGATAGCATATTTATACTAAAATACGTTAAATTACTTGAAATTATGTTAATTTATGTTGATTGATACTAGATTGCTTTAAATTATGTTAACTTTTTTTAAGAGACAAATAGTTGAAATGCTGAAATATAATACTAAAAAATCGAATTGTTTTTAAAAATATTTGGTAGATTACATTTTTGATAATTAGCATATTTATACTAAAAGACGCTAAATTACTTGAAATTATGTTAATTTATGCTGAATTACACTAAATTACGCTAAATTACAATAATTATGTAGAATTATGCTACAATACACTAAATTACGCAAAATTACTGTTACGTATCGAAATTTTCAACAGTAAAATAATTAAAATGTTTAAAAACATAATCGAAAATTCTATTGATAAACTAGGAATCAAAAATCTAAAACAATGTTCCCAGACAAGTATATCTAGTTTGACCTTTAAAACGCGTCCCTAGTTCGCTAAAAGAATAGAAACTGCGTTGGAAACACGAAATTCTGACACTCAGCAGGTTCAGTGCGTCCGCACTGGTGGTGAGTGCGGGTGGTCCATCCGCACTGGCACCTTGTTCCTTTAACTTGTTTTCTGAATTTCTGTGAGTGCGGGTGAACCACCCACACTGGATATCAGTGCGTCCGCACTAATGAGTCTCTTGTGCTATGATTTTCTTCAAAACGACTTCTAAGTAGTGAGTGCGGGTGATTGACCCGCACTGGAGGAGAATGCGGACACATTAGGCTCGGACTTTTCTTGACAAGTGAAACTTTGACGAAAAATGTGACTAAGTACTGAATGCGTCCGCACCCAGATCCAGTGCGGGTGAAGGACCCACACTGGATGTATTGAGAATTGATGAAAATTCGACTAAGTACTGAGTGCGTCCGCACTCAGATCCAGTGCGGGTGAAGGACCCACACTGGATGTATTGAGAGTTGATGAAAATTTGACTAAGTACTGAGTGCGTCCGCACTTAGACCCAGTGCGGGTGAACGATCCGCACTGGATGCGTTGAGGGTTTATTTTATGAAATTTCGATGTCTCTCTCTCTCACTCCCTCATTCCGCCCCTTCCCTGTTCTTGTGTGGTCCGCCCAAAGAAAGAAAAGAAGAAAGAAAAAGGAGCTCCAAATCCTTCCAAGTTGCTCAAAAGTCCGAGAAATCGAAGTTGGAACCGAGAAAGTGGCCGTAGATCTCTTCTAACCCTCCTATTCGGTATTTCCTTCTCTTCCCTTTTCTCTCCAAAATCTCATATTTCTCGATGGTTTGGATTTTCGTTTTTAACCCGAGATTTGTGCTTAAATTGCTGATAGTCTATCTCCTTCGACCTCCTTGCTGATTATTTGTCGATTCTTTTCTCGAATTCCTCTCAATTTTGGATTTCCCTTTTCTAGGGTTTTTTTTTGGATACCAAATCAGAAATTTGATAAAATGTCGTTAATTGATTAGGCTAGTCCGACCGAATAGATTCGTAATCGGTAAACCTCTCCCTCAACCTTGACAATTAGCGATTAATCTGAACTTCGACTAAATTAGGGTTTAAGAATAAGTGCTTTGAATTTCAGCCTCCAATTTAATTGGGATTTTGAACAATGAACTTTGATTATGTTAAAGAAACTAATATAACTCAAGTAAGGATATCGATCGTCGAACAAAGATTAAATCAAGTATGTATGTTGATATAGGTGTAGGCTCGGGTGAGCAAGAGTTTGCGGGACCTTTCGAGATGTCCGAACCATAAGTGCGAAATACGCTCTTCGTAATCAGGTGCGGGGTTCTTGGACTTGTTTGATGTTTCATTTTCAGGAATTAAATTGTTTTTCGATTGTCATGTTGTATGTTGATTGCTGCATAATTTGAAATTGTGGGATTCATGTGCATAACTCAATTTAATTAGAACTGAATTGTTGTGAGAGGGTTGATTTGCATATTCGTATGGTTGTCAATTGATGTGTTCTATTCATTATTCTATGTGTGAATGAATCTGCCAGGCTGACCCGTAGAGGTAGCTGGATAAGGTGACGGTGACCTATCCATTGACCTGTTTCTGAATTTGCCAGGCTGACCCGTAGAGGTAGCTGGATAAGGTGACGGTGACCTATCCGTTGACCTGTTTCTGAATTTGCCAGACTGACCTGTAGAGGTAGCTGGATAAGGTGACGGTGACCTATCCGTTGACCTGTGTAATGAATTTGCCAGGCTTTGACCCTATTTGAATGAAATTGCAAAGTTGAGCCATATGGCTGACTTTGATTCCGTGTAGATGCATTTGTAAAGCCGAGTTGTATAGCTGACTTGGAACCAGACTTTAGTAAATGGTTAAGCCAAAGCACTGCAGATGGGTGTCAGATAAAGGGTCCAGCTCGGTGGAACATCCGTAGGTGCCAGTAACCCTACAGATGAGGGTTTGACAAAGGGTCCAGCTCGATTGAACATCTGTTGGTGCTACCAGTCATAATAAAATGAGTTAGGCCAAATATGTGTTTGTTTGAACTTCATCTTGGAAATTCCGTAAGTTGTGTTTTATTCGATTATTGTTGTCAAGCATGTGCATTCATTTATATATTGTGTTAGAACTGTTAATGTAATGTTGTACGAATTTCATTTGTGGATGTGAATTCTGATTGCAAGTCCAATAACTTGATTGTGGCAAATTCGCACTGAGAAATTATTCTCACCCCCACCCTTCGGGTAATTTTTACAGGTTCAGGTGCGACTGATTCTGGGGAGGCACGCGAGTAGTAGGCCTTTGGTAGAGTGCCCCGATATGACCCTAGATATAGATATATTTTGTTGTATAGTTCTAGGTTAGGCCTGATGGTTGGTATCCGGAGGAGATACTTTTGTTGTATTATACTCTGACCAGACTGTGTACCCTGATTTGTATCTAGAAACTTGTGTTATATCAATTGTTGTGTATTTTCTGAGTGAAATATTAATTGCCTGGTAAACATACATGGTGTTGTATGTTTACGGCGGGGGACTGTCGCGACCCTTGGCCGCGGGGTGTGACAATTACGTATGAATAGGAATGATATCTTCACTGAGAAGGCGAAAAACGACGACAAAACTTCAAACGGCCATAAAACGGCGCTCGAGTGTCCGATTTCAGCAAATGACCACTTTTCAGAAAGCTCGCGAAAATACGCATGCATCCGAACTGGCAATGCCAAATTTCCAAATTCAAAATCGCCAAAAAATAAAGGTAAAAACCTCAAAACTTCAGTTGAAGTTTCCGATTAAGATTTTCATTTCTATTCTCCAATCTACGTAGCTTAGTAAATTAGTTATATAATGAACTTGTAGAATACCAATTTTTATTATTTTTGGAATATTTTTACTATTTTTTATGATTTATGAAAGGTGGCACAAAATTGGCCCTATTCATACGTAATTTAGCGTAATTTACCGTATTTTAGCATAATTCTACATAATTATTGTAATTTGTGTAATTCAACATAAATTAACATAATTTCAAGTAATTTAGCGTATTTTAGTATAAATATGCTAATTATATATCAAAAAAGTAATCTAACAAATATTTAATTTTTTTTTTGATTTTTTAGTGTTATATTTTTGCATTTTAGGTATTTGTCTTTTAAAAAAAATTAACATAATTTCAAGTAATTTTGTGTAAATCAGCATAAATTAACGTAATTTGACAAAGGGATTTAGCGTAATTTGACAAAGATATTTTAGTATAAATATGCTATCAAAAAAGTAATTTGACAAAGGGAAAAAAAATTCGATTTTTTAGTGTTATATTTCACCATTTATCTATTTGTCTCTTAAAAAAAAAAAAAGGGAACCGGCCATTAAATGGCCGGTCGGGCTTTATAATCGGGACCGGCCATTAAATGGCCGGTTTGGGCATATTTAAAATTCCGAGGGAACCGTGGGCAAATTTATTAATGTCTAATTAACTTAGGGTATTTTTAAAAATCTCGGGAGACTGAGGGGAGAACAAAAAAAAAAATTATAGTATGACACTGTCATACATCTTCTGTCACATGCGATTTGTTTCATCTAATCTTACCAGCTTTAGCTTTGATTGTGAATCCGATATGACCATCAAATTATTATTTTTCTTTAATAAAAATGAAATAAAGTCTTCCAATTTAAATATTTATTAAGAGTTCTTAACCAATTTCGATGGCCATCAAATTGTTGGTTTAGAGAATCTGATGCAACAAGTAGTCCATATTCACATATTTATATGGGGTTAAGGTGCTAATTAAAATAAGTAAATAAATAAGCTAATTTTGTTTCTTTAATTGTTCCAACTTATTGGAGGAACTCTCTTATTTGTTGGGTAATAAGTTGATTTGTTTAAATTCGGATTGGGTCAATAGATGCAATCGAATTCATTCATTAATTACTCTGAAAAGTTTTTGTAAGGAAATAATTTAATTCAATAATTTTCAAAGTTCATCCTCTGAATCTTAATTATCAATTATATATAACTTTATAACGGGCCATTCTATCAGTTAATACTAATACCATAACATCACAAATATCACAATGTATATAAATCAAATTTTGAACAACTTCTCCCTACCAGGGGCGGATCCAGGATTTTCGTGAGGGGACAAAAAAATATCAAATCGGGTTTAATTACCTAATCGGTTTTAAATCCATTAACCAATTGGGTACTCGATAAAAAACAATGCTTTAACTTATATTTTCCAATACTTTGACTTGTAATTTCTGATTCTCTGACTTATAATTCTAATTACCAATCAAAATTTAACAAATTTATTTTAATTTTAACCCTAAATTTAACCTGAATTACAAATCAAACGTCTAGAGGGGGACAAAAAAAATTTTTAGGAGAGACAAAGTCGGTCGGAACCGATAAATCTCCACTAAAACTCAAAATATAGGAGTGGGGCCCTTGGAATACACGGGTCCGCCCCTGCTCCCTAGCTACACCGCCTTTGTTGTTCCTTCATAGAAAAAATCACTGCAGGGATTGTAACATAGCAACTGTCATATTGCACAGGAGCATCAGCCTAGCAAAGCCAAAAGCAATGAAACTTGTAAAACTGTCAAAGCTCTAAGACCTCATGTATCTCACTTGTTCAAAGATAATATTATGAGGTCGTAATTAGATGAGCGGATTGTGAAATGGCCATCAAATGCTTGTATGCATTACTTCTAATCCCTAGCCATCAAATGCTTTCTTTGCGTTGTTTTTTTTATTCTCAGAATATCAGATACTTTGATTTGTTTATGTTGGGTTTTCAAAGCTGGCCCAAATTCAATGAGTGAAACTTATAAAAGAAGTTGCAACTCAAAGTCATCATTGTTCAAAGGAAACATTTTTATTTACCACATCATGCATGGTTTCCGTATAGTTTAACATGTATTTAATTTTATTTACCATTTGTGGTAATCTTGATATAGTATTGGCTATCGAATTTCCATTTGAAAAAAATAATATATTTTTTTGCTATAGATTGAATTTTTTTTTAACAAAATATTATATATTTTAAAAATAAAATTATTCAGTCAAGTATTTTTTAAAAAGAGTGAGGCTACGGTACTATGCATAGCACGGATTGGTCCGTGCTACGGCTCAATATTTGATTTCAAAATCTTAACAGTCGATCCGAACCGTTCAACATGATTATAAAATGAATATGTACTTGCAAACCAAATTTTACATTTTTTCAAAAATTTTTACTATATTTTTAGATAGGTAGAAAATCACTTGATCTGAAAATTCTGGACCATCAAAAAACAGTGATTTTCTACTTATCTAGAAAAATAGTAAAAAAATTAGAAAAAATGTAAAATTTGGTTTGCAAGTACATAATCATTTTATAATCATGTTGAACGGTTCAGATCGACCGTTAGAATTTTGAAAATCAAATATTGAGCCGTAACATGGACCAATTCGTGCTATGCATAGTACCGTAGCCTCACTCTTTTAAAAATATCTAACTATTTTTTCTCAAAGCTCTAAAAACTAATATAATAAAAGCAATATTATCTACCGCATTAAAGTTACCATAAAACAATATAAATATATTTTCTAAGGGCCGAAATTTTTTTAGTTACCATTGGGTTAAGGGTTGGTGCGCATTGGGGAAGGGTACCATTTGGTGCTCTAACCCACTTAGAGTATCAAATGGTGTCCTTTCCTAGAGTGTGCACCAATCATTTTTCTTTTTGGTTGTTATGTTCTTTTTTGTTTTACAATTTTAGAATTATGAATTTTGTTTTTGGAATTCTGAATTTTATTTTAGATGCTGAATTTTATTTGCTTTATTATTTTATTTTCCTTAAAACAAAATTCATAATTCTAAAATTGCAAAACAAAACAGAACAGAACCACACAAAAAAAAGGGTTGGTACGCACTTTGGGGAAGGGCACCAAATGGTATCCTTCCTTCGTTAGAGAACCAAATGGTACCCTTCCCTAGGGTGCGCACCAGTCTATTTTGGTGCGCAGATTGGAAAAACGTGGGTGGTAACTCTAGAAATAAGTTGATTAAGGTAGTATTTGTTTAATTAGGAATTAACCAGGTCGTAACAAAAAAAATTTCGGTTCTAAGGTTGTAAACTTCCAAAATGTTCTAGTACTTCATATGCAAGTTATTCATGTATGAGTTCCCAAGTACTTGTACCTAAAATGTCTAAGTGTTCATCTCCTTTTCTTTTCTAAATGTTCAAACGAAATTTAATTTGAACTCTTTGTCGAATAAGTAAAAATATAAATTTTAGAGTTTTTATTTCTAATGTCACAAAGTATATATAGACAATTTTTTTTATTATGTATAACCACTTTTTGAAAATTTTATTAAAAATGGGAGGGTGCAAATAAGAGATGTATAAAATATCCGTATTTATCACTTCCATATTTTAAAATACCTAGCATTAATATTAGAATAATATTTTACTATCTGCGCTACAGTATCCGCACTGTACTCGCGCTATAGTACCCACACTTAGAGGAATTAATGTACTATGGTCCCCACTAATTATATGGTCACACTAATTATTATTCTAAAAAGATATTATATGGTCCCCACTAATTATTATTATAAAATTCCAATAGCACCCTTCCTCTATGGTCCACCTTTCACAGTCTCCGCACTCGTCCCGCGTCAACCTTCATAAATATAAATAATAGCTTCAACTTTCGTAGATATAAATACTTGAAAGATTAGATATTAACACTTGAAAAATAAGATATTAATACTTTGATGCGTAACTTGTTATTATCATCCTCCAGTTCCCCAATCGTCTCCGCGTCAATCTTCCTCTAACAAAAATAGTTGACCTTATAGGTATAAATAATTCAGTGCATAGGTATAAATACTTTCAATACTTAGATATTAATACTTTCATTGTCATATGTAAAAAATACTTGGAAGTATAGGTCTAAATACCCGACATTTTTATTAATACCCTAAAAAAAAATTATCAAATCTGCCCTCATTTTAAAAAAAAATTTAAAACTGCCCTAACCGCCCCATAATGGGGCAGTTCACTCCCTCCATCAAACCGCCCCATCACTGGGCGGTTCACACCCTATACCCAACCGCCCAATGAGGGGGCGGTTCAACCCCGTTTTTTTTTTGGTTAAACCCCTCTGGTCCCCTCCCCCCCTCTAACCTACCCGCCCCCCCACCCTTCCTTCTACCCGACCCGACAGCCACCCTAGCGCCCCCCCCGCCCAGCCCCGGCCTCCCCTCTCCCCGACCACCCTACCCCTGGCCTCCCCTTCCCCGCCCCCTACCCGGTCTCTCCTCCTCTCTACCCGGCCGCCCCTCCCCTCCCCCACCCTGCCACCACCACCCCCCACCCGAACCAGCCCCCCCACCTCAACCCCTCTCTCCCTCTCTCCCTCTCTCGGCCAACTTTCTCTCGATCGGATTTTTTCTGGTACGTTTACGTAAATTATTAATTTATTTTTTGTAGAATTAAGAGGATTTAGTTTGGAAATTGAATTGCCGTGTGCGGGTTGTTGATTTTCCCGACTCGATGAAGTTGATAAAAATTAGAGTTTAGGGTTCAATTTGGAAATTGAATTGCCGTGTGCGGGTTGTTGATTTTCCCGACGCGATGAAGTTGATAAAAATTAGAGTTTAGGGTTCAATTTGGAAATTGAATTGCCATGTACGGGTTGTTGATTTTCTCGACGCGAGTAAGTTGATAAAAATTAGAGTTTAGGGTTTGGAAATTGAATTGCCGTGTGCGGGTTGTTGATTTTCCCGACGCGAGTAAGTTGATAAAAATTAGAGTTTAGGGTTCAGTTTGGAAATTGAATTGCCGTGTGCGGGTTGTTGATTTTCCCGACGCGAGTAAGTTGATAAAAATTAGGGTTTAGGGTTTAATTTAGAAAAAAAATTATTTAATTGCGGCCTAATTTAGAGGGTTTAGGGTTTAGGGTTTAGGGTTTAGGGTTCAATTTGTGAAATTTAAGTTATTTGAAAATTGTGCACTGTAGATATTATGGAGAGGGGAGGTAGTTCGTCTAGTACGGAGGCTCCCAGTGCATCTGGTGCAGAGGCTCTCGGTGCAGACCACGCTACACATGCAGCTGATACAGGACGAGACGATGTTGACCGTGAGACATCGCACCTTCGGGATACCGTACGTCGGTCATCCTCTGATGGAGCAGTGCATTATGAATCTCGGATTGTACCAGCTTGCTACCATGCCACAGGGTCAGATCGACCAGGCTCTGATGAGCGGGCTCGCGGAGAGATGGCGACCGGAGACTCATTCGTTCCACCTACCCTTTGGGGAGATGACCGTGACCTTAGCAGATGTGAGCGCTCTATGGGGTCTACGGAGGGTGAGACCCTTCGACGGAGGCTTTCTCGTGCAGGGTTGAGTGGTTATATGTCTTTCGGACCGATGCAGGCTCGCCAGGTAATTACTTACGAAACTAACATATTTAAAGCATTAAATGTTTATTTAGTTTTTCCTAAAAAATTAATAAATACACTTTGTGCAGATTCTTACCGGTATCAGAGGAGTGGCACACAGCTTGGTGTGTATGGCACGAGAAGGTTGGCGAGCAGTGGGATGTACAATGCTCCAGCACACTGCTCCTATGGTGGAGGACTCCGGCTTTGACGGCCGCCTCATTGGCATGTTGCATGACAGTGGGGAGAACATAAACTGGCGCGAGATAGAGCCCACACCACTAGATTCGGATCAGCCCAGAGTCGCTATATACGGTGATGAGATGCCACCACCTCCTCCAGGTAATTTGATTTTGTCGTACACAGTCATTTCTCGGTACAAAAACTATTCTCATTAATTTTTCTTCAATTATGCAGTGGATGAATCAGGTTGGGGCTTCCACGAATGGGTGTTGAATAATAATGCGTGGAGCGCTTACTACAATGAGTATGGAGTTCCGGTGCAGGTTGGACAGGTAGCAAAAATTTATTATTTATTCGACTTACTACTTATTTGTATGTAGCAAAACTAACATTGTTTCCATTAATGGTGGAGCTCCCCCACGACATTCCACTCCGGAGTTCATTATGGATGACTTTACCGGAGATTATGCCGGGGATGAGAGACGGAGCCTCCACATACCACGATATCCGGAGGCCAGACAGCACGATGACGAGGCCAGTGGGAGTGGAGCACAGCATGCAGATGCCTATGCATCTGCTATATTTGGCACACCGCCTCCTCCGCCTACGTATCCATCGACCTGGGAGCCATGGGAGGTGCCTACTATACCGCCCATCCCCCCACTGGTGGAGGATCCGTGGGCCGAGGCGGATACAACCGCACAGGAGGAGGAGGTTCACGTCAGGCGTGTATAGCCGCCCAGGGACCGTCATCCACCTCGTAGGTTGGATATCTCTGGTCGTCGCCCTCGCCCTCGACGTTAGGTTTTTTTATGTTTTGTAGTTTGATAGGTTTCTACTATTATGTATTCGGTCTGGACTGTTTTGCATGAGTTGTGGACATTTATTTTACGTAGTTTGGATTTTTTTTTATGTGGACTTACGATTTAGATTACATATTTTTCACTGTTTACCACGTTAGCCAAATCGATAATCAGTACAACAGCCGTATAACCGCATCAAAACTCAACTCACTTTTATTGAAAATTATAATAAAAAAAATTATGCACTTTCCTTCATTTTTATATAAAATCTACAATAAAAAAATATATATCAATATATATTTCCTTACAATAATATATATCTTAGTAAACCAAAATATATCTTAAACAATATATATATCTTAAAAAAATATATACCAATATATATTTCCTTATAAATATATATATCTTAAAAAATAAAAATATATCTTAACAATATATACATTTACTTATAAATATATATATATCTTAAAAAAGAAAAATATATCTTAACAATATATACATCAATATACATTTTCTTATAAAAATATATACCTTAACAAACAACAATAAATCTTAAAAACATATAAAATCTGAAAAAAAAAGAAAAAAAAACACTGAACCGCCCCACCGCTGGGCGGTTCTATGGTGGAAGTGGACCGCCCAAAAAGAGGGCGGTTTTATAGCACCAGTGGACCGCCCCATTATGGGGCGGTTAGGGTAGTTTTAAAATTTTTTCCAAAATGAGGGTAGATTTGATATTTTTTTTTTAGGGTATTAATAAAAATGTCGGTCTAAATACTTGTACGACGAGATATAAATACTTGTGTGATGATGAGCCTGAAAGTACGTCATCATGGATCTCATTTGAAAGAGAAAATTGCGTAGGTATTAATATTTTAGAAACAAAAAATTTGAATTGTGGAGTTTTTGCTGTCCCTGCAAGAAGTTATCTTTCTGCATTTAATTTTCGGTGTCCCCCCGCGAATACGGTGCGGGTACTGTTATCTTCATGCTACAGTGCCGCACTATAAATAATTGTTTAACTCATAGTTATAAATACTTCCGTGCATAGGTATTAATACTTTAGGAAAAAAATTCGAATTGTGGAGTTTTTGTGGCCCCCACAGGAAGTTATCTTTCCACATTTATTTTTCGATAGTCTACCTCGCGGGTGCAGTGCGGGTACTGTTATCAGCTCCCTTAATATTAACAATTGCCAAGTCATCTCTCCTCTCTATATAGAGATGCCGTGTTAGTGTGTTGCTCTATATATGGCTATTGATTTCTTACTGTATATAGAACAAGTAGTACAGTACATGTCTTTTTTTTCTTTTGTTAAAATAGTCTGGGCATGTTCACGGTCATAATCTGGCATTCAATTTTCTAATTTGCTTTAATTTGCTCTGCAACTTTAGAAATACAAGGGAGATTTAGGGTCAATTATGAGTACATAATTAGATCAGATAATTTTGACCATGTTTTTTATACGATGAACTAGCTAGGCTCACAAGTTTATATTATGCCCATAAGGAAATTATGTAATAATAATAATTCTAATATCTTATTACTTTGGTTAGGTGTCTTGCACAAATTAATAGTATAATCTGTCTCTCTGTGTTTTATTTTGCTAGCTGCAAGTGGAAATAAGAGTCTCAATTGATAAACTTAAAAGCAAGATAGTTAATTTAAAATTTGAATCCCAAGACCAATTAGTTAGAAAGTAATCAGAAATCTGGAAGGATTCAGAAAGTGATAAGATATACGAATAATATTTCTTTAAAGGCATAGAGCGAGCTTTTCTGCTGGTAAATGGTAATAAATTATGAATGTAGAAACATATATTCGGCCTACTTCATTTATTAAAAATTATCAAAAAGGAAAACTTACATAGTTCATATGTCATGTTGGGCTAAGTTATCAGATGTTCATAATAAGCAAATCGGAGATCCAAGGAAACAAAAAGGTAAGAATATTGAGAAAAGAAGAGAAAGTTTAACACAAATTCATTGCATTTCAGAGCTGCATAACCATCCAGGTTCTTGTATGGTAACTTCTTTTCGTGCCCCAACGGTTCAGGTAATTCAGTTGTTGATAGATGCTAAAATAGGTGGATTAGCATAAGGACCTCAGAGCCAACCTGGTGCGATGTAGCGAGCAGCAGCCTCTGTTAAATGAGCCCCGTTCCAATTCATATAAGTTGGTGGATTCTGGCAAGCGTTTACACCCGGCTTGCCGCAACCCTTTCGAAACTACTGTTTAATGGTGAAAAATAACAAACTGAAGTGCTTAGGAGACTTAGAAATTCAGTTATGGGACGATAATACTCTGCATTATTGACAGCTTTATGCAGGAGCTTATTTTGATACAGTGACAATTCATTGAATTTCCTCAGGCACCCGGTGTGAGGGTCATATTATGTTTCATCTGTGCTTGGGTACAATAACAAAATCACTGGTATGCAGCCATATGGCACATTCTCTGGTACCACATGTATTCTGGTCAACATCTGGCATACAATTTTCTAATTTGCTTAAATTTCATCTGCAACTTACAGATATTTTTAAAGTAGATTATGATGCCATAATTAGATTGGATTGTTTTGTCCATGTTTTTTAATGATGGACAAGGTCACAAGTTAATATTTTGCCCATAAGATTCGAACTGTAAATTATTTAATAATGATAATTCCAATATCTTATATACCTTAGGTAGGTGTCTTGCATAAATTTAGTAATCTGTCTCTGTTCTTTATTTTGGATTTTTGGGATGCTTTTTCTCTCATTTCTTTGAAGTATCTTGGATTTTATACCAACTTTGACGCTATTTTTTGGGTTTGGGAAATATTTTTGTGTCGTTCTCTCTGTTTACGTTTTATTGTGCTGCAGGTGGAAATGAGAGTCTCAATGGATAAAAATAATGTGCGCTCAGTGCAGTAAAAGTTAAATAGTTAATTTGAAATTTGGAGCAAAGTTATCGTGTGATGTGCTCACCAAGAGAGTTTAGCAAGTACAACTTCAAAAATCTATGAGATTAACTTCAAATAACGAATTAAAACTGTTAAAACCGATATACTTCACAAGTGATGCGTGTACATAGAAAATTTTGAAATTTTTGAATTCATTTAGTAAAAAGTCAAGCGGTAAAAAATATGATGAAAAATGAATGCATTAGATAACTTATAAAACTTTTTTATTGCTTGACTTTGTACTAAATGAATTCAAATTTTTTAAAATTTTGCATGTACACACATCACTCGTGAAGTATATCGGTTTCAACGGTTTGGATTTGTCGTTTGACACCAATCTAATAAAATTTTAGAGTTTTGCTAACCGAAACTTCTCGTCAGCATATCACACGCAAGCTTTACTCTTCAAATTTGTATCACAAGACCAATATCGTTTAGAAAATAACAAGAAATTTGACTAGCAGTAGTTTTAAAGCCTTCTACGTTTACCAAAGATTTCAATAAAAAAAATATATATTACTGAGTTCATGTGGTCATATTGGCCTAATTCAACTAAGCAAATTGAAGATCCATGGAAGCAGAAGGGTAATTCATTCGATTTCTGATCTTCAATATAATTCCGGGTCTTGTTTGAGAACTAATTTTTGTGCTCCAATGGTTGAGGTAATTCAGTTGTGGATAGCAGTTAAAATAGGTGGATCAGCATAAGAACCACTGAGCCAACCTTGGGCGATGTAGTGAGCAGCAGCCTCTGTTAAATGAGCCCCATCCCAATTCAGATAATTTGATGGATTCTGACAAGCATGTACACCCGGCATGCCGCATCCATGGCTTATGTTGAAGTTATACTGACCTCCTACTCCACAACAAACTCGTAGTGGTGTGTTTATGAATCCTACAGTATAATGAATGATAAATAATGATAATCAGGAGATAACTACACGCCTGGACATTTTTTAATTTCAAATAAATAAATCTGGAAAGAAAGAGAAACTTTTGAAGCTACTATTTAATCCCACAACATTAATGATAAAAGAAACATACCGAAATGTTTAGGAGACTTGAGAAATTCAGTTATGGGACGATAATACTCTGCATTGATGAGTATCGCGTGTGGGTATTTCAACCTAAGATGATTGATGGCTTCATGCAGGAGCTTATTTTGGTACAGTGACAATTCATTGTATTTCCTCAGGCACCCAGTATCAGGGTCATAATCTGTTTCATTTTTGTTCTGGTACGATGACAGAACCACTGGTAAGCACCCATATGGCACATTCTCCGGTACCACTATAGTCAATGCCCCTTCGCAGATTAGTCTCTGCAAGAATACAATAAATTCCAGGGATTGAACGGTAGCACTGACTTTACATAGTTTTGTTATATTTTAATTAAAGTTAGAGAAGAAAATATTAAAATAAGTTGCAAAGCCAAGAAAATAATATTGAAATATAAGTAAATAATAATTCAAATAATACCTCAATTGCCTTTGACATGACTTCAACAAGAGATGGAATAATATAGCTTTTAACTTCAGCCAAGGTCTTCCCTCCATAAATGGCTCTGGAGAAGTCGTTTATACCAAATTCTCCAACAATAAAGAGTGATTTACGAAAGAATTCTCTGCAAACTAAAAATAAAAGGAATGTGATTAATTCATTAAATAAATGTGAAAAGTGTGTTTATGGGTCTTGAGCTATTCCACTTGGTTCAGTTAGAAGCTAGACCCATTTTTGGTTTACTTAATTCACTGAATGAACTATATATTGTTCATGGTTTTTAATTGGTTCTTCCTTCAATTAGATATAATGGCGTCACTTTGAATCATAACTGATTCGAATATCACATAGGTAACATTTCATTGAAGGAATACCATGTTTGGCATTCTATGAGTTAAATCCATGCTTTCACCAAGCCATCAACCACCTAATGAGTTGATTAATAACCCCTGTGATGCAACTTTAAAGCAGAGATGCATACCTTCTAATGAAGTGCAAAGGGAAGGCTTCAACTCGAGGAACCATCCGAGCTGAACATTTAGCGTTGTATTTAAAAGGGTAGGAGATGTTGTATTTTTTTTCACAAAGAAGGAATAATCTAGTCCCGTTGCACCGGCAACTGCAAAGTTCATGCCATGCTTGAAGCTTCTATTATGAGCCAAGTATGGTGGAAGAAACGGTAGGTCAAATGCTTCGGCTGATTAGATAAAACAATATTAACATTTCTAGTCTGAACATTTATATATCTCTCATTGTACTTAGTTTGTCCCAAATCATACTTGTTTGCAATTGAAAACAAAAATCACATTAATAGCAAAGGCACGGTAGAATATATAATTCTGTTATTTATTGCAGTTAATATTATCTCCTTCATAGTGAAAAGTAAATAGTTCATGTATGAAACAGTCCGTAACATTAAATTGATCAAGAAAAGTAGAAGACAAACATAAATAGTAAAAACTGCATAGAAGGACCAGAAAGAATGAAAGAAAATAAAGAACTTTTCATATAGTAATGCAAATTTTGTCAGCTTGTGATTAACAGTTTTTCATAAAAGATTGCTAATTGTCAGGCTTTCACAAGAGTCGGATGTCCCTTGTATTGCCCCACTTTTGCCCAAGGATCCATCGACTCCATATCGTCTGAGGTAACTCACTGGATGAAGTCATTAGCCCACACAATCCCAACTGTCCAATTACACCCACAAGTAGATTTACAGACATTGGGCATTTTTAAGATTGTAAAGAACGGTTCTGATGCTTCTGATTTCCCTAACTTCTTTCACTTTGAAAAAATATATAAAAACTTGCCTGCTTTATAACATTTGATGGCCAACTTCGTCCATTCAATCTATATAAATAGATGGTCTACAAAGTGTCATAAATATGATAAATAAAAAAGGTATAATATATACCGAGAAAATCCACGATCAATCTTCCATCACTGGAGCGGTTAGAGGGATGATGAAAGAAAGTCTCTCCATAAGGTAACTCGTCAGTATTCACAGCTGGTAATGAGAGGTTCTTAGCCAGTAAATTTAAGTTACCAGTGTCGGTGTAGGAGTCACCAAAGCTAAATATTGAGTTGAATGTGTTAGATGTGTTAGATGGACTTGGCTCAATTGGCCACAGAAACAAAAGAAAAGAAGAGATGATCAGAGCTTTGTGCTTCATTTGCCCTAGTTTAGATTAGACAGAAACTTCTTGTAGCTCTGATATTGCTATAAATATTTTCACTCTTCTTTTCGTTGCTGTTTGTGGCTCAAAATTTAGGTTCAAAGGCACTCTTGCGCAAGAGAAATTGACTAGCTGCAACAACAAGGAAAAATTAAGCTGTAATATAAATATGAAAAACTAAAAAGGAGAGCAACATCTTTTTTTTATTGTTACCAGAATTATCGCAACAAACTGCAATGATATGACATGACTACGATCTGTTATCCTAAATAATCTGAAACCGAAATGATAAGGACATAATGGTCATGATGTCTAGATTCATATCCAGTAGAAAGGATCTTTTCCTCTAAAAGGGGGAGAAAAAAAAAAACGTGAAGTTTAGGAGGAAAGAATAATCTTACAATGTAACAAATATTAACAGAAATTCTCTGTTCATAACAGATTTAGTTTGGTTCCTTAGTTTAGTTCACGTGAAAATTGTGTATACAGATGCCTCCTGGCAATTTCTTATTTTAGCTCATCTAGTTACCAATCCTCGAAGTGCTGAATTCATTTTTGGTCAAAATCATACATGGCTGTGACATTTGTCAAACGTGAATTTTTAGCGCGTTTCCATCGAGATACCTTATCCTCGCTATATATTTAGATGTCGCATTACTCTATATACGGCTATTAATTTTGTTGCTATATATAGAACAAGAACAGTACCTGTATTTTTTTGTTAAATGATTCTGGACATAGTAGTGACAGAATATTGCTTCACGGTCATCGATCATCTGGCATACAGTTTTCTAGTTTTCTTAAATTTCCTCTACAGCTTACAGATTACAGTGATTTTTTTAAAGTAGATTATGATGACATAATTAGATCAGATTATTTGTCCTTGTTTTTTAAATAATGGACAAGGTACACAAGTTAATATTGTGCCCATAAGATTCAAATTGAATAGGATATTATTAAATAATTACAATTATAATATCTTATTACCATAGGTAGGGATCTTGTCTTGCATTATACACAAATTTAATAATCTCTCTTTGCTCTTAATTTTACAATAGGTAGGGGTCTTGTCTTAATTTTTTTATTTTGGGATGCTTTTCCTCTCATTTCTGTGAAGTATCTTCCATTTTATACGAACTTTGACACTATTTTTTGGTTTTGAGGAAGATTTTAGGTAAGTTCTCTCTTAGTTTGTATTTTGCTGCACGTGGAAGTAAGAGTCCCATTGAATAAAAATAATATGCAGTAAATTGAAATCAAGATAGTGAATTAATTTAATATTTTAAAACAAAGACCAATCGTCTGGAAAATAATTAGAAATTTGAATAATATTCTAGTTTCAAAGACTTCTGCATTTATTAAAGTTTTTAAAAAAAGTTACTGAGTTCACATGGTCACTCATGTTGACCATATTCCACTAAGCAAAGAGGAGATCCATGGAAACAGAAAGATAGAGTAACACAAATTCTTTAGATTTTATATCTCCAAAGTTATTCAGCGTCTTGTTTGGAAATTTTTTTTTGTGCTCCAATGGTTGAGGTGATTCAGTTGTTGATAGAAGTTAAAATAGGTGGATCAGCACAAGGACCTCTGAGCCAACCTTGGGCAATGTAACGAGCAGCCGCCTCTGTTAAATGGACCCCGTCCCAATTCAAGTAAGTTGATGGATTCTGACAAGTGTTTACACCCGGCATGCCGCATCCCTGGCTTATGTTGAAGTTATACTGGCCACCTACTCCACAACATACTCGTAGTGGTCTGTCTATGAATCCTACAGTATAATGAATGATAAATATGAGATTTAATCCCACAACATACTCTCGAAACTACTGTTTAATCCCACAACATTAATGGTGAAAGATAACATACCGAAGTGCTTAGGAGACTTGAGAAATTCAGTTATGGGACGATAATACTCTGCATTGATGAGTCTCACGTGCGGGTATTTCAACCTTAGCTGATTGATGGCTTTATGCAGGAGCTTATTTTGATAAAGTGATAATATATTGAATTTCCTCAGGCACCCAGTATGAGGGTCATAATCAGTTTCATTTTTGCTCAGGTACAACGACAGAATCACTGGTAAGCATCCATATGGCACATTTTCCGGTACCACTATAGTCCATGCCCCTTCAGAGATTAGTCTCTACATTAATACAATAAATTAAGGGATCAAACGGTAGCACTGAGTTTACAGTTTTTTGTTATATTTAATTAAACTAAGAGAAGAAAATATTAAAATAAGTGACAAAACCAACAAAATAATATTGAAATATTAGTAAAAAATAATTCAAATAATACCTCAATTGCCTTTGACATAACTTCAACAAGAGATGGAATAATATAGCTTTTAACTTCAGCCAAGGTTTTCCCACCCGAAATGGCAACGGAGAAGTCATTTATACCAAATTCTCCAACAATAAAGAGTGATTTACGAAATAATTCCCTGCAACCTAAAAAATAAAATGATAGATTAAATTCATTAAATAAATGATGAATGTGTGCTTACGGGTCTTGTGCTATTCCACTTGGTTCAGTTAAAAATTTGACCGGTTTTTGGTTAGGTATATTCACTGAACTTCTGTACTTGGTATTTATTGGGGTTCCTCTGCCAATTATAAATAATGGCGTCGCATTGCATCATCACTGATCCAAATATTACATAGGTAACCTTGTTGGCATGATTTAAAACAGAGATGCATACTTTCAAATGAAGTGCAAAGGGAAGGCTTCAACTCGAGGAACCATCCAAGCTGAACATTTAGCGATGTATTTCGAACACTAGGAGATGTCACATTTTTTTTCACAAAGAATGAAAAATCTAGTCCTGTTGCACCAGCAACAGCAAAGTTCATGCCGTGCTGGAAACTTCCATTGTGAGCCAAGTATGGTGGAAGAAACGGTAGATCAAATGCTTGTGCTGATTAGATAAAACTATATTAATATATATTTCTAATACTAACATTTATCTCTCAATTTACTTAGTTTGTCTTAAGTCATGAATTGTATGCAATTAATAAAGGAAATCACGTTAATAGCAAAGGCACAGTGAAATGTATAATTTATTTACTTATTGCAGTCAAATATTATCTCTAAATTAAATTGATCAAGAAATGTAGATGAGCAGGAACATATATAGTAATAGCTGTAAAGACCAGAAAAAGAAATTAAAGAGAAATCAGAAAATGTAAAGGAGGTAGTCAAAGTAATGTATACTTGTCAGCTTGTCAGGAACAGTTTTTCCTAATAAATGATTTGACTAATAGTCCCTTCGTTTGCCCCTCTTTTGTGCTACTCAGTATGGTGACATAACAACAACTGAGCTAATTAAAGTACCCTAATATATGTAAATTAAAAAAAATGTGAAGAAGCAAATATATAATTCTACGCTAAAAATCAAAAGTTTAAATAGCGTTTATTGCCTCATAGCGGAACAGCTAAAAAAACAACGTTATGTCCAAATAGCGCTGCTATAGTGCGCAATAGCGCGCTATAGCGCCAATAGCGCTATAGCTTTTATGGTCCGAAAACGCTATAGCGCTGCAATAGCACGCTATTTAGAACCTTGCTAAAAATAAAAATCTAAGCTAAGCTTTTGGAGTATATATAGCTCCCCCTTTGATTTCTTTGATTTCTTTAATTCTTTTATTGTTGATTGCATATAATTTGCATTGCATGACATATATATATCTAGAAAGTACTCATACCAATGAAATCCAGTATCAATCTTCCATCCGAGAAGCGTCCAGTGGGATGATGAAAGAAGGTCATACCAAAAGGTGGGTGATCTGACACGACTGGTCCGAGTGTCCGATTCCGTGATCCTAGAATAGAAAGGTTTCCCGTATCGGCATATGAGTCACCGAAGCTAAATATTGAGTTGAATGTGTGAGATGGAGTTGGTTCGATTGGCCATGGAAACAAAAGAAAGAAGATGATAAGAGCTTTTTGCTTCATTTGTGCTAGTTTGGATTTAGAAATTTAATTTCAAATTAACTAGAGGCAGAGATGTGGTGAAGAATATATAGATGAAGAGAAGCTACCTAGCTAGCAGCCGGGGCGGGTCGCTTTCAAATTAAATAGAGGCAGATATATGCTGAAAAATTAATTAGGGGTGTGAATGAGTACATTACGGTTTGGGTATAATTATTTTCATACTCATATCAATTAATTATTTATCTTATCTGTATTTTACTTTTATTTATTAAGAATTGGTCTTGTTTTACTTATCCTTATCTGTTAGTATTATCAAGTAACGTAACGAAACAGTAGTGGACGAATAACAAATAATAACTAATATAATAATTAGTTTTATGTTTCTGTTTGCAAATAGACCATTAAACTCAATATTCATTTTGCACATATGCAATTACATTACAAATATAAAAATCAAAATACAAATGTGCAATCAATTCAACTAATTTTTTTTTATCAAAGCAAGAAAAATGCAGAACACAAATGTTTCTTATTCAGTTCTTTAACTAAAAAACCAATACATATAAATAAAAGTAATATGATTAATATTATACTAAAAATGTTAAAACGAATCTGGTTTATTCATCATTTTGCATGTTCTCCCGTTCCTTATATATTACCAAGTGTTAATGAAAAAATTACAAATGCAAAATTACATAGAAGTAAAAAATCACGCTTGGACCAATTAAATATTTATCGTGCTCATTTATTGCATGCTCTATGATATGTAATCAAATAAATATCTATGTATAATTTTTATTTTTTATAATTACCTTATAACCAGGGTAACGGGCCGGTATGATATAACATTTACTCATATCCTTGTCAGTTTAGGTAACGAAATTTAAAAAAATTACTCATATTCACAACCAATAAGTTAAGCTAAAAAACTTGCTCATACTTGTCTTATATATAGAGAGAGAGAGAGGAGGAATCCACTTATAACATTTGTAAGTTACAATATCTTACAACAATTCGGTTTTGTAATTTTCAAAGTCCAAACAGTCGATCCAAACCGTTCAACACGATGGATATATTAAAATGTGCTTGGAGCTCAAATTTTACATTTTTTTTGAATTTGTTTACTATTTATTAAGATGGTTACAAAATCGTTGTTTTCAGACCATTGAAAAAACAACGATATTGTAACCATCTTAATAAATAGTAAAAAAATTCCAAAAAATGTAAAATTTGATCTCCAAGCACATTTTAATATGGTGATCATGTTGAACGGTTCGAATCGATTGTTTGAATTTTGAAATTGCAAAATTGACCTATAAAAAAAACAATGTCAAGATCTATCAAAAAAGAATATAATTGGATCCCTCATCTATATATATATTTGGCATGTTGCAACCCGTAGGCATTTACAGGAACCCTATTACATTCCTATTGCATTCAAAACTAAAACAAATATTCAGGATAAACTCTAACTTAATATCTCTGGAACAGAGGATACGAAAATATGAAAGAGAGCGATAGCTGGCAGCCAGAGTGCCGTTTTTCTCCGACTTGTTGAACATTGACATTGATAAATATTGTAAAACCCTATGTTTTGAATGAACATCTGATCAATATATTTAATTTGCTAAAAGCGACCTAAGATATCAATATATTTAATTTGCTAAAAGCGACCTAAGATAACAAAAAATTTGGTTGTCCATGCATCCGAGGCGGAACTAAATAGGCCCACTTGCTTACTTTTAAATTTTAATTTATGATTTTTGGGAGTACTGCGTATCTCTGATAAACAAGGTTCAAAATAGCGTTTATAGCGTCGTAGCAGGAAGGCTAAAAAAAAAACTATAGCGAATAGCGTCGCTATAACGGAAGCTATTCCAAATAGCATTTTTTTTTTACATTTCGTATATTCAATATTTGTACTAAATATCAACATTATCTAAAGTCTCATAGAATAATAAATAACACCAAAGTAATTAAGAAATTATAATATTCATATTGAACCCGTACAAAGTCCAAATTGCGGTTCAAAATATCCATAGTAATATCATAAACTATCGATTTTTCCTATTAAAAATATCTTAAGTATCATGATTCATGACATAATCTATTTTTTTCTATTCAATTTTAATTTCGGTTTGGACTTTTTTTTCTATTCAAATTTCTATTTCTATTCCCAATTTCAAATTCATTTATCTGAAGCAAGTAGCAACAAATAATTTCGGTTTGAGATTTTTTTTATCTTTATTTAAAACCCATATAAATTGCTTAAAAAAATAAAATAAAATAAAATAAAACTCATATTGTATAGCGCAAATAGCGGACCACTATAGCGCTGTAGCGGCCGCTATAGCGGCCGTAGCGCAAATATCGCATTTTGATGTCGTAGCGTAGCGTTTGGGGTCCAAAAACGCTATAGCGGCACTATAGCGCGCTATTTAGAACACTGCTGATAAATAAGTAATTTGTCTATTTTCATTGGAGCTCATTATTTATTTCTAATTCAATTTATTTTTTCTCAGTCCAACTCATTTTCCTTCCAACTGAGTAACTAATTATTTTTTTTAAAGGTAATTATAATATATCCAATCTTTCTTTTCCTCATTTCTTCCTCCAACTAACTAACTTTATTTTTTTAGGTATAATTAATAATTCTAACTACCTAATGGTCCCTACAAATTAATTAGCAAAATTTTCTCTCTTTATTTCCTTCCTCTCTCTCCCTCCCTCCTTTTCCCACCTACGCCTCCGCCCGCCTCTCCTACCTCCGCCTTCGCCTTCCACCTTCGCCTCCGCCTCCCTCTCCCACTTCCGCCTCTCCCACCTCCGCCTCCGCCTCCGTCACTCCATCCCAATTAAGCACGCCTCTCCCTGGTCTATGTTCCTCTTCCTCATGCAGTAACGAGTTATTTGCAAAGAACAAAGCTTCATTAATGGTGAATTAGGCCAGTGCGTACTAAGTACTAAGAAATAACAGAAAAACAAATTTTGAAAAAATTAGAGGTGTATAAAAATACTTCAACGTATATGTATGAATACTTGATATCTTATGTATAAATACTTCAATGAAGTATGTTTTGTTTCTTTTAAATATTGTTTTTGTTTTTTTGTTTGAAACATTTCAATTACATGATCTGTAAAATTTGATAGATTATTTTTGTTTCAACAATGAAACATGTGGCAACTATTTTTTTATTTCCAAAAACTAAAATTAAACTAGAAAGCAATAAAATAATGTTCAATATTATTTGACTGCTCTTGTAAAATTAATCGAGATATGCACATATGCTTGTAATACTCTTGATATACATGAATTATTTACACTTATACGACGAGATATGAATACTTGTTCGATGATATATGAATACTTGCAAAATGAGGTATGACTACTTGTGTTACGGGCAACTCGAAAGTATGTCATTATGGATCTCATTTGAAAGAGAAAATTGTGTAGAAGACGTTCGTGGTTTTAGATTTGCAAAATTCATCACAGATCGTCATAATTATTGGTTAGATTGAATGGAGAGAAAAAAAAAATCACCTCTAAAAACATATAAAATATGAGTGAGTGATGTGTCCAGTTTTTTTTTTTTTAAATACTTGATATCTTAGGTATGAATAGTTGATGCATTATATATTAATACTTGATTTATTATATATGAATACTTAATGTATTATATATGAATACTTGCACGCGTCAGTCGTAAAATCTTTCAAATATTAGGTGGTCCCCAAATAGTAAGTGGTTCCTCTAAGTAGTTAGTAGTTACTCAAGTAGTTAATGACTGGAAGAAAAAATGAGAGAAGGTTCCGGAGATAGCTAGATGCTCTTCTTTGTTTTATGCATAGTCCAGTTTTGCCTCTCTTTTTTCCGCTTCCCAGGTTTGTACTCTTTTTTGTCTACCCTGACCAAATTGTTAGATCCACTCCATTTATGTCTACAAATTCTACTCATTAAATCATATATATACACTAGTTATGGACTTGCAATCAAATGTAAATTTGGTAGAATGAGATCAAGGCCTTTTATTTTAATCTAACGCAAATTTCAAAGATTTCGATGCATCTAAGATCATCCAAGTCCAACATACATATACATTAATACATATCAGCTGAAACTAAGTATACAGTGTACAAGTTGATCCATGATGAAGAACCAATATCAGCGTGGTAAAAAAAACATCCGTTTAAGTTGATTAATTAGCTGATTAGTAGTTGGCGGTAATCAAATCATTACGAACTTTTTTAAGTAATCGGTCGATTATTCCTGATTATGGCCAATTATTTCCGATTAATCATTTAACGGTATCCTGTCCATTCTACGAGCGCATACCGTTATTTACACATGTACATATCAGTGTTGTAAAAAACGGTCTTAACGGCCGATTAATCGGCCGTTTAATCGTTAACGGCGGCCAAACGGTTATGAATACACTTAACGGATGCATGTTTACGGATGAAAACCATTAATCGTCCGTTTATTCTCGTTTATTCCCATTTTTTCAGTAAATATTTTTTTTTTTAAATTTCTGTGATAGCGTGTGATAATAAGATTAATAAATTATGTATTGTAATTTTATTTGTGCTTAGATATACATCTAATATTTTTTGTATATATTTTTTCTTCAAACTTACTTTGAAATTGATTAATTCATCTATTATTAATATACAATATACTTTTCTTACTTACTGATGTAATTTTTTCAATTAGTACAACGTGTTCATTTATTAAATTAAGTTGTTATCATAAATTAAATTTAGTGATTTTATGTTGAAATGTTTCATTTCTTTCAAATAACATGTTATTAGTATTTGAAAAAAGCTTAATTCTCAAATTTATTTTTTCATTAAATAAATGTGTTTACACATGTAAAATTCTTATGTGTTAATAAGAAATAAGCGTAGTGTCATGTTGTAATAATAAAACTAAGTTAAATTAAGTTTATTTGATAAATTTAATGAGTTAAATAAATTATTTTTAATAAATTATGATATATATACATAAATTTAATAAAAACGTTAAATTATCCGCATAATTCCGATTTGCATACCGATTAATCGCTTGGCGGTATCCTGTCTGTCCGACAATCGCATACCGTTATTTACAACACTGGTACATATAGAGTTGGTCTACTGTGTTTTAGAAAGTTCACGCATTTATCTTAATTTTCAAAGCTCAAACAATCAATCTGACCCATTCAACATGATCTCCATATTAATATGTGCCTGCAGATCAAATTTTATATTTTTTTTAACCTTTTTAATATTTTTTTAGATAGGTAGAAATCTAATTGATTAAGAAACTTTTGTACCAATCAAAAACAACGATATATTAAAAAAATTCTAAAAATATAAAATTTGGTCTCCAAGTACAATTTTATATGAAGATCATGTTAAATAGTTCGGATAAACTGTTTGAAATTTGTAAACCAAAATAAAAGTGGGAAATAAAGCATGGCCTTTACTTCATGAAGTACAGTAGCCCAACGAGTTAGTCTATTGTGTTTCGTGAAGTAAATGTTATACTTTACTTCACACCTTTATCTCTATTTTCAAAGCCCAAACAGTCGATCTGAACCATTCAACATGATCTCCATATAAAAATGGCATTGGACACCAAATTTTAGATTTTTTGGAAATTTTTAATATTTTTTTAGATAGGTTGAAATTTAATTGATTAAGATAATTTTGTACCAGTCAAAACAACGATTTTTCACCTGTGTAGAAATTCTAAAATATTCTAAAAAATGTTATAAAATTTGGTACCCAAATACAATTAAAAATAGAAATCATGTTAAACGGTTCAGATCAACTCCTGGAATTTTGAAAACAAAAATAAAAGCGTGAAATAAAGCATGGCCTTTTACTTCATGAAGCATTGTTGAACTTCATGAAGTAAAGGTTAAGGTTTACTTCACGTCTTTATTTCCATACTGAAAATTCAAATAGTCGATCTTAACTATTCGACATGATCTCCATATTAAAATTTTTTGGAAACCAAATTTTATATTTTTTTTGAAACTTTTTTAATAATTTTTTAGATAGGTAGAATTTCGTTGATCCGGAAAATTTTAGACTAGTCAAAAACAACAAATTTCTACAAACAGAGTAAAAAGGAGAATTGAGAAGTATGATTGGAACAAAATAATAAATATGTTGGAACATTATAACTCCAAATATTTTACACAAATAAATATTATAAGAAGAATTAGAAATTAAATTTAAAAATTAAAACGTACAATCACATTAAAAAGCTGGAAATCCCTAGAAATTCCAGGAAGAACACCGTACGTGCCAGTCGCTTTAAAAATGGACACTTGTTATATAACTTGTCACTATCAGTATATATCTTCGTCGACGTAGAGATTCATAAAATTAAGACATTTCAAGCGGCCGGTGGTGGGCACATCAATTTTCAGAGCATTGCTCTCAGGCTCGGCACCGCCTTTCTTATTTCCATGGTTGGTAAGGTAGCAACTGCATGTCTTATATTGCACTTGAAAATTGATGTGGTCAGAACTTCAGAAGAGGTTATTGTCATCTGTCAATTAAGGGTCAGATTGAACATTTGACATCAAAAAGGAAAGAAAATTCAATTGATCTCTACATCATTAGGAGTGTCAATGGGTACATTTTCATACTCATACTCATTAAAAAATGAAATTACTCATATTATATTCTTACCAATTAAGAATTGGTCTTTGCATGGTAAGTACACATCAGCTTCAGTATATAAAACCATGTTGATAGGAGGGAAGCTGAGATGGCAACACATGGAAATTTGGCAAAGCTATGCTCTAGCAAAGGTCTAGATTTTTACCCTTCTCTTGCTAAATAACTGTTAATGTAATAATTTAGAAGTCAATCATAAAATAATTGTATTCTATATATTTTGTTCATGAATTGAATGATTAATAAAGATGTCATTTTGTTCCTTAAGTTTTATCGAATTATGGATCATTTTGGGTTAAGGATTTGAAATTGTAGAACTCTATAATACAGATAATAAATACTCTTAATAGTCTCTAACCTTGGTAATTAGCAGGAACACTAATTGACCATTCAAAGGTTAGTGTGTGGAAATAATGGTTAAGTTTTACAAACCATAGATAAAGAGTTGTCGTTTTAATCACATAGATACATGTTAGAGAACATGGTATTTGACATACCCTAAATAAAACATTAAATAGATTGTGTTCATGTCATTAATGTTTTATTCAGTGTTAGGTTCTAAAGTATGAGGTATTCGTCTTTCCTACATAAGAAGTGTGTATTAGTGAGTGTTGTTCAACGCTATCCGTAAAAAGTAGCTATACAGATGACATTTCAGTATGCATAACTTATGAGGAGGGGAGATGTTCACCAAAACTACTTTTGTCTCTCGTATTTAATACGAGTGATGGTATCACTAAGCCTCTTGATGAAGTAGAATTATCAACGCGCGACATGATTAAAAAGTTAATCATATTTGATAATCTACTTAAGATCGAGAAAAAATTAAGTTTGCAAGGATGACACAGACCTACCTTAAAACTATTCTGATACCATGTGACAAAAGAATAAACACGAGTAAATTATTTACTGAATCGTGATATTGTACTGTACAAGATCATCTGTGTCAATTGGATAGTCATAATGCATTCTGCCAGATGCTGCTTATGATTTATAGAATTAAAATGAGTTTTAATTCTATTGTCAACATAACACAGATCCTATCGGGTCACACCAATCTAAACGTAATCAGAGAATTTTATGATTAATTATAAAGTGTTATAATTAATAATAAAAATAAATATCATAGGATGACAAGCTTAAACCAGAATAAATTTATAACGTGTATGACACGTCGTATAAATTTATCGCAACAACATACGCAAGAAATATAATTATTTAGAATAATTATATATATAATTAATGGATTAAAATATTAATTAGAATCAATATTTTTTGGGCCAAAAGTCCATTTTAATTTGGGCCTAAATTAAATTTATAATTTAATTCAAAAATCCAAATTTAATCAAATACAAATTGGGCCGAATGGCATTTCATAAAATGGCATTTTGGTAAATAACCAAAACCAACCTTGACAAGGGCATTTTGGTAATTTCCAAAACCGACTTTAAAACCCTATAAGAAGGGGTGAGGGGTGAGAGAAAAATTAATCTGATTCGATTCGAACATCATTTCCTCTCAAATAATGTTTTGAAGAAAATAGCATAATCCACGTATATTCTTGTGAGAACAAAACAGTTGTTGTTGTGAATAGTGTTTTTGCAGAAAATAGCATATTTACGGTGAATAGTGTATTTTACGGTGAATAGTGTTTTTTGAATACCGCTGGTACAGTATTTCTGACAAAAAAATACCAGCTCTATAGTTATTTCTGGTGGATACTGATAGAAGTATCAGACGTCTGGTCTGTGTAGGGTTTTAATACTGATACCAGCTCTATAGTTATTTCCGTGTATAAAAGGCTGTGTAGGGTTTTAATTAGTATAAAAGGCCTTCTCCTTCCAGCGCCGTTTTGATCAAGTCTTTTATACTGTCTCTCTCTCGCTCTCTCTGTATTGAATGTGGATCTGATTTCTGCAAATGCTAGCAGCTGGGATCAGAGATCTTTGAAGTTTTTATTTTCTCCTCTCTATCTTTCTAAAGTTAGTATATATATATTTTCCTTTTCTTCCTCTAATTTTCTGTTACTTATTATTGCTTATTTAGGTCATGTGTAATTCATGCATGCTTGATTTCTTAAGATAATGCAAAAACGGCAGAAAGTTCGGCTGAGCGGGAGCCGAAGCGTGGGGGCAGCCACGCAAAAGCGGGGGGAAGTCGGCTGAGTGGGGAGCCCAAGCGTGGGGGCGGCCACATTTGAAAAAAAATTGAAATTTGAAAAAAAAATTGAAATTTGGAAAAAAATTGAAATTCGAAAAAAATTTGAATTTAAAGGAGAATTTTTATTCTCTATTATGCATGCATGCACATATATGTTGATGAAATGTATTTTTTATTGGAGATGCAATATGTTGGAGACCTTTAACCAAGAGGCATCATGTCATAGATCACATGGCACTCTCCTTTTTTTTGATATGTTGGATCTAATACACCTTAGTTTGTATGAAATTGTTGTCCAAACTAGATCATAACCAAGCATTTTGGCAAGACGCACCTGCATGTCTTTCTCTGAGGCCACATTGTGAGCTCTTTATTGGATTTGTTCCAAATAAATGTTGTAGGAATCTAATATAGAATAATAACAATGTATACAAGAGGATGATGCTAGTTGCGAAGAGCAAATAATATGGAGGGGTCGGCATAAGGGCCTCTGAGCCAGCTAGACGCAATGTACCGGTACGCGGCCTCTGTCAGGTGTGCACCGTCCTAGTTGACATATGTCGATGGATCTTGACATGAACTTACTCCTGGCATGCCACATGCTTCTGTTAAGTTTATGTTGTATTCATTATTTCCATTTCCACAGCAAGCCATTAGAGGCGCTCGAATAAACCCTGCAATTCATATTCCTAAATTCTGATTTTTCATACATTTAATTATTTTAGGTTATTAAAAACAATTATATAGGATATCAAATTTCAGTTTTATCATATGCAATTTGGGAACAAAAGACCTCGATTATGATTGAAGAATATAAGCTTATTACCGTAATGCTCTGGAAACAGAAGGAAGTCCATTACAAGGCTGTAATAGTCGGTATAGATGAGTGTTACCCGAGGGTACCTCAAACGAAGCCTTGTGATTTCTCTGTGGAGTTGTAGGTTGTGATTTCTATGTAGATCATTGAGTGCCTTTATGCATCCCGTTCGAGGCTCGTATGCATCTAAGCTGGCGTTCATGTTTATTGCTAAATTGATTGGAGTACACCCAGCAGGCCAAGTGCCTGGTACCACAATAGCAGTTGCACCTTCATTTATCAACCTCTGTGTAATTAGTAATTATGTTGATTTATTTTAATTTTATTTATAAAGAAAGGGCAAAATTGCCATACTGTTTAGAACCATACTGTGCATGATCAGCTTGTGCAATTTTATGCATTGTCTTGTTTCAATGAGACTCAATCATGCAAGCAAATGCTACAGGCAAACAAAATGTCTAAAAAAATTGACAACCAGATAACTAGAATAGAGTTCTTTAGGTACCTAAACCATTTAAGTTTTGTCATACCGGGGCAATTAATTATTGTAAATTATGGAAATAATAGTAATGCACTTGTTCTAGGGTTATAGAAACTTGCCTCGATGGCTGATGAAATGACGCTAATGACCCGAGGCACATATGTCATCGCTTGTTCAACGCTCCATCCAAAAGATAACATATAGGCATAGTCATTTCCTCCTATCTCTCCAAGTTCAAATAGGGACTTGGCAAAATAGTCCCAACAATCTGCAAAACAGCAATGCACACACAAATTACTCCAACCAATCGCTCTGACTCAATGAAAATTAAGGTACAAAATTAAGTATTTTTACCCTCCGGTGTGTTGCATAGAGAGGGCTTCAACTCATCAAACCAACTAAGTTGGAGGTTTAGCGAACAATTAAATGTAAAAGGGCTGGTGAGGTTGTTATCCACGAAGAACTCGAAATCCATTGCTGTTGCTCCTGAAACAGCGAAATTTGCTCCTTGGGAGAAACTTTCATTGCGCGGCAAGTACGGCGGCACAAATGGAAGTCCCAATTCATCAGCTGCAGTTAATTACAAATTTACAACAATAACAACCTTTATTATTTTATTATTATATATCCTAAAAACTTCAGCAAGACAGCAAAATTCACATGGTTATTTTATCTTGACATTCGAAAATTTAGCAAGTACCTATGAAATCAATAACTAATCTCCCGTCAGAGCACCGACCAGTTGGTCGGTGAAAGAAAGTTTCTCCATAAGGCAGCTTACTAGTCTGTATGGTATCATTCAGTACTGATGAAGCAAGAACCGCAAAGTTGCCGGTATCAGCATAAGAGTCACCGAAGCTGAAGATAGAGTTGACATGCTTGGTGCGAAAAAGCGGGAGCGCCTTCGCAACAAAAGACAATAGAAAGAAGAAAAGAGAGAACAGAGGAGAAGACTTCATTGCATCAACAGACCAAACAGGAGAGCACAGGAAATGTAAATAGATAGATGTTACTGGCCTGACTGTGTCTATATTGTTTCCTGCCATGCAAGACCTTTTGGATATGTGATCTATATATCAAGGACGGTTTGAAGTTGTACAATATTTAATAAAGTTAAATAGATACTTGTTTCTCACTGTTCACCTTTTTAAAAAAAAAATTCAAGTTAAAAGTAACAGCCGGTTGCTGTTACTTTTACGTTTCAGTTAAAAATTCTCAGAATGCTGCAAATCTTAAGGTAACAGCCGGTTGCTTAAGTATCTCATGATTTTAAAATTTATAATTCAACCTTCTCTAATAAATGTTAATGTGTCATTGTAATCTAGTGATTAAAATTTCATTTTATTATTGTTGCACTTGAGTTTAAATCTTAGTTACCACACATTTAAGCATTCACACACATTATGTGCATATAGAGGAAACAAAAATAAAAATGTAGAGGTAAAAAATGGTTTGAAGTAAAAGATGGTTTGAACATAGAATTGAGTCCTATTCTTCTATTTAAGCCCACGGGCATTAAAGGCAACAAAATAAGAAATAAATTGCGGCCGATGGGCCCCACCGCTTTTATTTAAAAGTGAATAGTGTAAATAGAAAGGACAAAAATGAGAGTACTTTTGGGCCATAGTTAGATTTTTCAGGGTCAGTCATGCCTCGACATTTTGTAATTTAGTTAAGAGTGACAATGCCTCGACCAACTCGACCCCATTATAAAATATGAGATATGATGTGATAAAAAAGAGGTATTGAAATCCTCCTCATTTCTAAATTATATTAAAACAAATTCATGATTCATAAAACACATCACCTGCCACACAAAAATGGAAATTTACAACTAATAAAAAAGATTTCCTTAGAAGATGATGCAAGTTCACCGAAATACCAAATAGTTATTTATTTATTTCTCTCTGCCTCATAACCCATCTGGGGTGTAATACGGCTAGCTAATTTAATTTAGAATAATTATTTCAGTACTCACGCTACAGTACCCGCACTGTTATTTTAGAAAAATTCATATATTATATGTAGTTCATTGTATAAATATAAATACTTGCCTTGTTTGAGCTATATACTTCACAGTATCAAAATTTTTAAAACAAAATTACAGTTTTGGAACAGTTGCGGTCCCCACATGCCATTTAAGTGGTCCCCAAATGCGGGTACAACATGAAATTTTTTTAAAAAAAGGTGCGGGTACAGTCATTTTAAGAAAATTCATATATCATTTGTAGTTGATTGTATAGGTATAAATACTTGCACTGTTTGAGCTATATACTTCACAGTATCAAAAATTTTAAAACAAAATTACAGTTTTGAAACAGTTGTGGTCCCCACATGCCGTTTGAGTGGTCCCCTAATGCGGGAACAACATGAAAAATTTTCAAAAAAGGTGCGGGTACAGTTATTTTAGGAAAATTCATATATCAGAAGTAGTTGATTGTATAGGTATAAATACTTGACCTGTTCGAGATATATACTTCACAGTATCCAAATTTTTAAAACAAAATTACAGTTTTCGAACAGTCGCGGCCCCCACATACCGTTTGAGTGGTCCCCTAATGCGGGTACAACATGAAATTTTTTCAAAAAAAGTGCAGGTACAGTTATTTTAGAAAAATTCATATATCAAAAGTAGTTGATTGTATAGGTATAAATACTTGACCTGTTTGAGATATATACTTCACATTATTACTATTAAATTTTGAAAACAAAATTACAGTTTTGGAATAGTTGCGGTCCCCACAAGCAGTTATGACAGTTTAGACGTGGGTACTCATATCAGCTTCCTTTAATTTAACCAGCAGTTATTCCTACAAAAACAATCGCCAAAGAAACGCTCTCCTGACGTGTCATTTTTTCATTGCAGGCGAAATTTCAGAGAAAAAGTCGTTCCTCGAAAAAAATAAAATTTATAATAAAATTATATATATATATATATACTTCAGATCAATTCCACAAAATTACTCGATTAGGACTTGTAAAGTTGGATAAATATACTCCAAAAAATTAACCGCAACCAAACAGAATGAAACGAAATTATTTTGTACTAAGTTAGAATTGGGGGGTCTGCATAGGAACCGTTAATCCAGCCGGCGGCAATGTAACGGTGTGCGCTTTCGGTTAAATGAACGCCGTCCCAGTGAACAGAAGTTGATGGCTTTTTACACGCATTAACACCTTGCATACCGCAGATCTCAGTTATGTTCCAATTGTAGCTGCCACCTTTTCCACAGCAAACTCTCAGTGAAGGTTTAGTAAACCCTGCAATAATTAAAATAAATACAAATCGATTGGATTTGATTCAAGAGATCTTTATTATTTGCCCATTACAAGATTTAGCTTGAAAACCACCTTAAATCAATTAATAATTTCTGTCTCTCAGTTGAAGCAGAAATGAAAATGATATAATAAATATTAGTTTCCTAATTCTGCAAGCCAGTTGCCAAATTTATGGAATGTGCCTCAGTTATGTTATTATTTGAAGTTGAATTGAACAAAAGACATAAATGAATCAAACACTTTGTGCTCTGGTCAAATATGTTAATTGTCAATGAATAGTAGGCATGATTTGTCCATGCTAACTAAATTAATTGCCTTGAGGATGATACACTCAAGGAAATTAATTTAGTTGGCACGGACAAATCATGCTAACCCAAATTTACTATTCACTGACAATTAACACATTTACTATAGTATAAATTTGCTAACCCAAATTTGTTCTGGTCAAATGTGTATCATCCTTTACTCTGAAAAAAAAAAATCATAGTATAAATTTGCTAACCCAAATTGGGCAACAGCTTCACTCAACATACCAGTGACAGTAATTGCTTACGCTGGTTTAATACCAATTAAGGAACTAGGTCCTCAAAATTACATATATTAAACATAAAAAGGGATTCATATTCTACAAGATAATTTGGTTTGTTTTTCATAATGATATGAGAAAATCACAAGCTCTTAATCTTAATTATGCTAAATATTACTAAACCACTCACAGATGTAGGGAGCAGAAAGAATAAAAAAAAACAGTAACAAAGATACAGTATCTAACTATAATAGCTGGTCAACAACATGTATTGTGGTACCAAAACCTAGTCTGGTTAAAACTAAAATTAAGTGTTTTTTATCACTGATAAGCTGAGTCATGTAATAGAAAGTAATTGTTACCATAAAGCTCAGGAGACTTGACAAGATTGAGAACTGGCTTATAATAATCAGCATAGGTGATCTTGACTTGGGGGTACTTCCCACGGAGCTGTTTTAGCGACTCCTCCAAAAGGGCATTGTGGTAAAGTGCTAAATAGTTAAATTTTTTCGAGCAGCCTGTTTGCTCATCATAGTCATATTTGTCGCCATTTGCAAAGAGTGTCAGGACAAGTGGTACGCATCCAGTTGGCAATTGTCCTGATACTGCAATACTAACTGCTCCTTGGCTAATCACATGCTGTGCAAGAGCATAGAAACTGAGTTTATGTTTATTGCCATATTTAATTGTTTATTAATCACCTTTTTCCTTTTTCATCTATAACTATTGTTATATTTGAATTTCAAAATTATAATAATACAAGATTAGTGCATTGCATATGTAGATTTTATAACATATTGGCCGTGTTAAAAATTCTTTTCTTGTGTATTTATTTATTTAGCTTTTTTATAAAAAATGGTAATTACACCCTTAACATTATACAGGGAAAAGTAGAGTTCAAATATACACCAAGACAGAACGGCCACCTCCTACCTACCCTACGTACAAGCCTGGTAGCATGTAACAGTCTATAGACTGAATTACCCTCTCTGCAGGCACCTAAAACTTCTTCAGGCCCCTACAAAATCTCTTTTTCCATAGTTTGCTAAAACCTTACAGGCCTGGCACGTCAATTTTCTTGTTTGTTTGTTCATTCTTTTATCCAATTTCTGCTGAATTACACTGAATTTCAATCCGGGTGTCAAATCAGCACTAAGATGGTGCAATAATAGGGAGCATTATTTATTTAATACAACAAATCTATATAAAAAGTATCAGAAGAGTGTCATTGGACTTTGGTATTTACTAATATCACTGTTAGCTTATTGTCGTACCAGAAGCTTCTTGCTGATGAGCCAGAGATTTATGTAAGATATCATTCATAAAGTACCTCAATAGCCAATGAAATAGTCTCGATGACCTCAGGCACGAAGGCTAAAACTTGCTGCAAGCTCAATCCTCCTTGAAGAAAATAGGTATAGTCGTTTGCACCAAACTCACCAAACAAGAACAGGGACCTACTAAAATAAGCCTTGCACGCTGAAAAACAAAGTCACTTAAGTCTAATGAAACTAACATACAAATGGAAACAGCAATGTATTATAACTTCTATGTCCGATTATATACCTTCTCGTGACTTGCAAAGTGAGGGCTTCAATTCATCAAACCATCCTAGTTGAAAATTAAGTGAACTTTTTAACAATTGCTGTGTTGTCAAGTTGTTCTTCAAGAAAAATTCAGTTTCAATTGTTGTGGCTCCCGCTACAGCAAAATTTGCACCACGAAGGAAACTTCCGTTATAAGCAAGATATGGTTGAACTAGAGGGATACCAAGCATTTGAGCTACAATATTAATAAGAAAAAGGAATAAGTTGCTTTCTGAACATACATAGTAACAATTAAATCATGAACTATAAATTTTCTACAAAATAAATATGAATGAACTCGTCGACTCAATAATACTAAGGAGAGTATTACCTATATAATCCACAACCAATCTTCCATCAGAGCATCGACCAGTTGGGTAGTGCAAAAAGTTCTTGCCATAAGGAAGTTTGTTTATCAGTATTTCAGGAACAGTCGGTATAGCCAGAATCACGTAATTACCAGTATCAGTATATGAATCGCCAAAGCTAAACAATGAAGTGTACTTGTTACTGTCATTGTTGGCATGGCAATGAATTGAGATGAACAGGATTAGAAATAGAAGAGAGAGACTCATTTTGAAGAGGGAAAACAAAGGTTTGGATGTTCAAGAAAGTTTGTTTGTATTGTCAATGTGTAATCTTTTGGATCTCCAGACATTCCGCTCTAAAATAATGGCAATGTTATCGTTAGAGTTGATGGTGTGTAAAATAATAATCACATCATGTGTTTTCAATTTCAAAGCATCACCTAGTTGACTTTCTCTACATAGTGTAAAGTTTGAACAAATATAAGAATACAAAGTTAAGTACTAACATGTGCTTGTCACTGGGAATCTTAATCATACCAGGATGGAGCAAGTACCCAATTAAAACAACAATGGATGCATGTACCCCTAGCCACTGTAGAGTAAACAAGCAAAAAATTTATGTTTGGAGGCCCTTTGACTGGGGCCGCTATTTCATTTGGAGGCCCTTTGACTGGGGCCACAGGGCCAATTGGCAGCCCCCAGTCTTTGGGGTCGCAAAACGGTTTGGCGGCCTGGATATTTCTCGAATTCTCCAGAATCTGGGATGATTTGGTTTATTTTTTTGTGTGATCATGGTATAAATAACAATTTCGGCTCACAAGAAGACTATATATAAACTTGAATAAATTGTAAATAAGAAAAATCCTAAAAGAAGAGTATATAAACTTAAATAAATTGTAAAATAGGCAAATACCAATAGGATCATTCAGCAACAAAAATAATAGTGGTAGAATAGCAAAAAAATGGAGAATTTTAGAACACTGCTATACTCCACTACTTATTGAAACAAAAAAAAATACACAATGGATCACATTAAAATATAAAACCAAAAAAAGGATAAAGAATCAGTATATATTATATATGTAGCTTTGTATAGGTATGATCAGGCCAAAGTTTATGCAAATTTTTCTATTAAATATCAAGATTACCAATGAAATCAATGCAATTATAATTAAGTTGATGGTTCCATTTGATGTAATAATGTAGATCTTTTGCTGAGTTGTATGTACTAGTAGTGAATTTCATAACTATTATTTTTTAAATAGAAGCTTAAAAATGTTAATATTAATTATTAAATTAACAGTAAGCAGAAAAAAAACTAATTAATTGAAAATATACTAAATAAAAATTCAATTTAATAAAAAAATTGCTGTTTCTTAAAATAATTTAACCACACAAGAAAAGAAAAAAGAAAAATTAATACAAAGAAAAATTGAAGTAAAATGAATGTTTTGAACAAAAAATTAAAATGTTGAGATAAATTAATAAAAATAAGAATTTTAACTTAAAGTGAAATCGATCATAACAAAGCCATGAAATAAAATAAATTACAATTCTACTTTTTATTAAAATAAAATTCTTATTTTAATAAAATTAAAGTTAAAATAATAGCATCCCTATGTGGCATTTGAATTTAGACTAGTGTTAATGCCGACGACAATCTCTTGTGTAGTACTAAATAAAGTGCGATGATATATGAATAAAGAGAAATGCTCCCGCAATGTCACCAAAAGAAATATTCATCTCACGTGATTCAATTATTATGTACTTTAATTTTGATGCATAAACTAGATGCAAATATTTTTTTTTCAAATCAATCTAGTTTAGGGTATTTCCATATATGACAATATAGATGAAAATCTTCCTGAGTAAAATTATTCATGTGATGAACCAAAATGCTCAAACTGAAGGTGAATTATATTGAAGTCTAGGGCAAAAAAGTCATTCCCAAATTTTTATTTTACAGCTTGAAGTTCCTAATAATTTTGGGATCCTCAAAAAACATTCTGACCAAGGAAATACAACTAAGTACATGATTGGTAGAAACAATACCTATACAGGATATGACTGCAACAGAATTCATACCAGTATTGGTATGGGCAAGTGAGGTGTTTCATAGTTTGTAATAACAAATGAGTTGGAAAATTTTACATTGATTGAAATTGAACGTACCACTTGGGTACTCGCAACCTAACAATGGAACTAAAACCCCTAATAAGTAGTAGCAGTGGAAAACTCTGACACGACCTGAAGAACTTGCCTAAAAGTCGAAACAGATCGAACTTGATTCTATGAAAAGTCAATGACCCAAAATCACTCGGACTATTCCCAAACCCGAATTCACTCGGACTGAGCTAAAGCCCATCTAGACCTGAAAATCAGCCCAAACTGCTCGGCACAACAACTCAACCTGCTTAATCCAGCTTATTATCCAAATCAAGTTTGATCTGAAAGGAAACTTGACTGTTATCCAAAACAAGAGTCTTTGAACTCAACTTAAAATTGACATAACCTGCTCAATTTTCCTCAAAATCAAACCACAAACTGGAACCATGCCTATTTTATGAATCATTTGTCCAGCTTAGGAAGAGGAGCCAGGAGACAATGATGGGAGGAGAGAAGAACATGAGCCAATGAGAAAGGCCAAGAGGTATGCATTTGATAATCATTAAATTTATTTGATATACTTATTTCGTACCAGTTGTTAGGTACGCAGTACGCTAGTATGGTAACAACAGAAGTATACCTACAGATTACGAATTTCAGGCTTAGCTCACTTTTTCCTCTGATTTCAAATAAAAATATATGAATTGAGATTTAATTTGAGCAATCAAGCCTCAATTAGCCCTCAAAATGGACAACTGAGCTTCGGTAGTTGTTACTTCCTTTGGATAAATTAAATGTCCAAAAACTAATTTTAGGTAAACTACTGTTAACTAGCTACATAAAATATTCTGTGTATTTTAGGCTAACATTCACTAAAGATACACACTGGTCAAGCATTAACAAAACCTTATTGATTAAGCCTGAATCAAGAAAGTTCTCACAAAATTGTTCCAAAGCAATTAGAGATAGGTTTACCTTATCTAGCTTAATTTCACCATCCAGCCCATGACAAAATTGTTCAAATTACCCAAATTTGCTTATTTCGCGATAGACCAAACTAGAGAGAAGGAGAAAGGTACGAGAGGTGGAGCGGTCGGGCGGGAGTAGCACATCAACCGCATCGCCAAAACCAGCTGTAGTGATGAAGGTACAGATGGCCGGAACTTTCGCCGGAGTAGTAGAGATACCGGAATCGAGGCCCCATTTGTACTCGTGCTTGCTCTTTTCCGCTGCCAATGTGGCACAGTTTGTGCATAAACAGTCCGATCAATAGCAATTCGCATCGTCTTGAGATATCTCAAACTTTGAGTGTTCTTCTGGAAAATCGCAATCGTTCAATTACGTTCTACACGAATCTCAAAGAAAAAATAATACTGCCCCTGCGCTATCCCCGAATAGGCACCGTACACGTCGGTCACGCAAAAGTTGAGATATCTCAGCGATAAAAACTCGATCAATAGACAGTTAAGATGGGACGAGTCCGATCAATAGGAATTCGCAGTCCTTTCGGATCAAATATCAGATGTAATCTGGAGCGTTCGATTTTTATCGGACCATCTAAAACGATATTAATATTTATGCTACCAGCAGCAGATAGAGTGGGAAAAATGGTACGGCGGAGCCGACTCCGTCACGGAAAGGCACAGAACGGCACGGTAAGCGTGTCGGTTACGTGCCTTGACTCGCATGTCTCTTGCCGTGACTATTCGCGTGTCGTAATCATTTTTTGAAAATTTGGCACAGCACGGCACATCACGCGAAAGTTCTAATCACAGCACGACACGTAGTCACACGAGTCACATGTAATTAGGACCGTTTAATTTTAATCAAATGATGAATCTTAAATAAACTAACTTAAATTATGATAAAATGGTCACACGAGTCACGCGAGTCACGTGAGTCACGTTTGGACACGGCGTGACTCACGTGGCATGACCATTCACGTGCCGTGACCATCTTTTGACATTTTAGTCACAGTACGGCACGGCACGTGAAAAATTAACTTGAACACGGCACGAGACCAAAGTCACGGCACGGGACGGCACGGGACGGCACGGGACGGCACGGGACGGCACGGGACGGCACGGGACGGCACGGGACGGCACGGGACGGCACGGGACGGCACGGGACGGCACGGGACGGCACGGGACGGCACGGGACGGCACGGGACGGCACGGGACGGCACGGGGACGGCACATTTTTTCCACTCTAACAGCAGATGCGAACTCCGAGGAGCGAGAGAGAAAATTGCAGAACCTCTATTCATCGACAAAATATATTATTATTGCCACGTAGGACTTGCCGTAGCAAAGCAGGGGCAATATTGTCAGGAAATTATTATATGCACTATTATGCTATGCAGAAGCAGCAGAACCTCTATTCCCGTTAATGTATTTTACTTTTGGGTTTGGCAAAGGAGTAAGTATCCTTGGGATAATTGTAAAAAAAAAAAGAACATATAAAAAAATTGCTCATGGGGAAGTTTTGTTCTGCTTTTTTTATGTATTCCAAATAAATACAATAAGAACATAGCATGAATTAAATAAAGAAATATATCATTTCAATTGAGTGATTACCAGCCAAAATGATTTCTTTTATGTGTAAACAGATAGAATGTCCACATAGCCTTATAGCAAAATATTAGGTTCTAGAAGAACTAAATGCATCACGAGCATGCTTCCAGGACCATTGGAGCAAATTGATAACATCCTTGGAATTCTACATGATCTCTCTTGCAATTATCTCACTTGTATATATTTAGTTTTGTGAAGCTCTTATCGGTGGATCTGCATAAGGACCGTCGAGCCAAGTTGTTGCGATGTAGCGATGAGCAGCCTCGGTTAAATGGACACCATCCCAATGCAGATATGTTGATGGGGTCTGACATGCATTGACACCCGGCATGCCACAGAGCTCAGCTGTGTTGTAGTTGTACGGGCCATCCTTTCCGCAGCAAACTTGGAGAGGTGTGCTAATTATACCTACAGTATCCAGCTAAACTAATCAACATATATGCCAGTAGACATGCCGACATGGTAGCTGTTACATACGGTAACTATATTTGGATTTGTAGCGAACCAAGAGACTTACCAAAATGATTTGGAGATTTTACAATATTGATGACTGGATCATAATAGTTTGTGTAACTAAGTTTCACATGTGGATACTTGCCCCTGAGCTGCATTAGTTCTCGGCGAAGTAGCAAATTGTGATAGAAGGCCAAATCATTGTACTTTTTTAGACATCCAGTGTTGGCCTCAGTCTCTTGTGTTAGAGCTTTGAAAAAGTGTTAGGATGATTGGCACACATCCCGTCGGAAGTTGTCCAGCTACAGTCACAGCTATTGCTCCAGCACTGATAACTTGCTAATGGAGAGTATTAAAACAAAAAAGCAATCATCATTTATTCAAACCGGCCTGTAGAGGGAGCTTTCGCAATTCAAGTTGCTCTGCTGATACTTCCAACAGGCCGCTAAGGCGATAAGTGGATGCTATTGCTGAAAAATGTTGTGTTTCTTTTCTGTTGTATATGCATGGGTTGTAATTTTTTTTTTTCGGCTATATTTTTTTATGCTTGATCTCGTGTTGTTCTGAGGTTTAGGTTGGTAGAGGATGTTATTTTTTCTCATTTGTGCATTATGCAAAGGGTGAATTATATATGTCTATGCAGGAACATTGTGTCATTTGTACAAAACTCAGGGTGTTTCATGAAAAGTTGAAACAGGTTGCACTCTGTGCTACTTTTTCTCAGGAAAAAAAAAAAATTGCATGTATTATGTTATGTATATATGTCTTAATAAAATTATGCTTAATTCTAGCTAGTCACTGATGTAATTTACCTCAACAGCTGCCGAAATTAGTCGAACGACTTGAGGCACGTATGTGTTTCTCACTTCTTGAACACTGACTCCAGCTTGCAACATAAAGCTATAGTCGTTCGCACCGAACTCACCAAAAGAAAAGAGTGCTGTACTAAAATACTGCTTGCATTCTGCCATAAGTTGATAGATTATTGATGTGTGTTACACAACAGCTTAAAATACATACAACTGTTAGAAGCTACAAGATATAGGGATGTCTTATAATGAGCAAGCCACTATAATAAACGTACACAACCATCAGAATTTTTCTTAGTTTATACTGTTGACAACTGAGACGTTGCCTTTGAAATCTAATTTCTTTAATTTGAGAGTGTATAAAAAATACCTTGTGTGGAGTTGCAAAGGGAAGGCTTTAGTTCGTTGAACCATGCAAGCTGGTAGTCTAGAGAATCACGGATCATGTTAAATTTTACAAAGCCTTTCTCCTCAAATAATTCAACATTTATAGCAGTTGCGCCTCCGACAGCAAAATTAGCTCCTTGGTTGAAGCTTCCATTATATGCTTTGTATGGTGGTACATGAGGAAGACCGTATGCTTCAGCTAAAATCATTAGGGACAGAAAATTTGCAAGTGAGAAACATATTTCTATTAATATGTTGTCAATATATGGACCTCTCTTTTGATTTTAACTATGAAGAAATCTTACAAGTTAAAATTATACTGGTATAATGTATATATGCACCTATCTATAGAAATATAGAACTATAGAAGCTTAAATCCATAGATAAGTATGAACTAATATGCAATTTTGGGACCATGCAACATTCTTTTTAATCTTAAATCTGATAATTTTCTTCGGAACTAGCATGCAAAATTAACAAGTACAGTTGGTTAACAAAAATGAATATGCAAAATTACCGACTACAGATCATCTCAATTGTTGAAGTCGCCTGGATGTAATCAACTATATAAAATTATCTCCTGCATGACTGGGAAGTGTTTTTTTTTTTTTTTTTTTGAGAAGGTAAGGTGGCAAACCGCCATCTTACATTTTCATTGATAAAAAAATATTACAACCTAAAATGTACATGTAAACCCAAACTCAAGTGCCACAGCTCACTATTTTCCTAAGATCTATTTACATTCCACTGTTCAGACTGGGAAGTGTTGGAAGTACATAACAAAATCTAGTCTGATGGAGATACACAGGCTGGAGATAGTTAACATATCCTGAGATCACTTTTACAGATTTTAACTTCCCTTTTTTTCAACTTATAATGGCAAGTTGGCAATAAAGCCATAATTCTTAATATTTTCTATTCCTAGGTTAATATCGTAACAATTTAATATATTTGTTTACATCCTTCAACACATTTGGTCAACACAATTGATCCAGTAAGAACCATGATGCGTCTGATGATCTATCTGTAACAAAAAGAATTATTCCCATTCGAACTAAAATGTTTGATTTAAGATTCCATATCAATATGTCCTGCAGCAATGCTTAATTTCATGCATGATAATCCATTCATATAATGGATTTGGTGTTTCTCTTAGTTAAACACTGGTGATCAGTAATGTAGTACTGGATCAAATCTAATACAAAATTACACATTAAATTACACAATGGTTGTTAATCACACAAACTTTGATATTCAATTTCCTAAGGAATTAGATTGCAAATCTTATCATTCTTTTTAATTCAAGTGCTATTATTGATTACATGTGGATTTCTCGTTTTTGCCATTAAGGTGAGTTACATGCACAATCTATTACTGAGAATTCTTGGGCATTAATTGTGTGAGCCTTATCTACTTATGACAATTTTTTTCTAGTAGTTACTTAAGAGAGATGAAAAACAAATAAGAAGTTATGAACAAGGATTACCAGTGGCCAGTGGCACTAAGCTAACATTGTTAGATTTTGAGGAAAAAATTCATACCAATGAAATCTATGATCAATCGTCCATCAGACCAGCGGCCAGCCGGGTGTCCAAAGAAGGTTTCTCCGTAGGGTGGATTGATGCTGGTAAAGATGCTTGGCCACCCTGCAGCTGCGGCCAAGGTTGGAAAGTTACCAGTGTC
This sequence comes from Carex kokanica, assembly GCA_025461125.1. Lineage (NCBI taxonomy): Eukaryota > Viridiplantae > Streptophyta > Magnoliopsida > Poales > Cyperaceae > Carex > Carex kokanica. Next base: position 132,704 of record JAJGRX010000024.1, read on the forward strand.
AGTGTACGAATCTCCAAAGCAGAATATTGATGTAAAGGATTTAGTGGTCTTTGCAGCATGTGCATAGCATGAGAGAACACCAAAGAGGAAGAAGAAAATAGACAACTCCATGCTTTGTAGTGGAGAGAACAGTAATGGATTAATGGTGCATCATGTTGGAATTGAGACGTCAATTCCAATTAATTAAGTTTGGACTACGTGTTATATGATTAATATATCACATACTGTCAATAATATTATGAGGAATAATATAAGATATGCCTAAATGTGATTGACTAAAATAATGGCATAGTACGTAATTTCGCTAAGTTTTGGGGCACGAATGCATATAGAACATAATGTAAATTAATTATAATTGTTGATGGACCAATTATAATTAATTCAACTAATACTAGTGATAAATGTAAGAATTAATTAATTATACGAAATGTTATGCATGTTATGCATATATAACATTTATGTAAATTAATTATAATATGCATATTTGATCAATTATATCAATCAATTATACAATTTGTTTGTCAGCCAAATATAATTGATTTGTATAATTGAATAGAAAAGGAAAATATGTCATGCATATTTGATTGGTTACCAAAAATGCACAAACGAATATCTTTGAGAAAATATGTCATATATTATGTATAATTTTTGACATGAATTATAATATCTCTCAAAGATACATTTTCACTAGTATAAAAGGCGCTGGGTCTCCAAGCAATTCGGGTAAGAAAATTTTTAGGGCACATGTGTTGTGCATAGCCACCTTATTCTCCCTCCATTAGAGAATAATACTCTTGAGCTCCGTTCGTGACTCGAGAGAGAAGAAAGGCACCAGGGCTTGCTTGGAAGGACTCGAAAGCGCACCAATCAAGCACCATCTCAAGTCAACTCGTATCAAGTGAAGTTTGCAAGTGAGATTGCAAAGCATGGATCCAAGTAAGTAACTAATGCTTCCGCTGTGTATTTTAATTCTTTTTCTTGCGCGGAGTTTTGAGTTTAGGAATTGCAATTGCTAGTTAATTTAGGAATTTGGTATTTGACTCTTTAACCTAAATTGAAATTGCACCCCTAACACATCAGAGGCTCTTCTTTTTTACTCCTATTGCTCTTTAATTTATATTAACCTAGCCATTTAAAGATATGCATTTGACTTGCTTATACAATTAATGAATGCGCCTTTCTTAGCTTGAAAAGTCTTCTAACAAATAATAGAACAAATATACAGTTGGGATGGTTTAATTAATAGTCACATACTTGGTTGCACGTATGATGTAAAGAACTAAATATATTATTGGGATTTGGGAACATAACTAGAAAATTGAAATTGGAGGCTTAATAAGTTACTGCAGTGTAAATTTATTTTATGAGGGGAGCTGAAAAGTATTAAGAACTTAATAGTCGGGCCATATGTTTGACACCTCCAATAAATGTATGACAATATTTTTAATTTTTCGGAAAAATTATAAAATAAATTTGCCCAAATCAAATTTTTTCTTTTCAAACATAGATGAAGTATCTTACAATTTGAATGTACTAGAAGGAGTACGATAATTTCTTTATTTACTAGAAATGACTTTTGAACGGGGATCAATAATTCAGATCCAAAACATTTTAATTTTTTTTTCCAGTAACACACCAAGAAATAGTTTAATTATTTTTATAGCAGGAAATTAAAAATCTCACTTGAAAAATGTTTCGGAGTACTTCTAGTATATCTAAATTATAAAATGTTTTATCTATTTTGTTTGATGTTCTTTCTAACATATTCAAATTATTAGTTGTTTTTTCTATTTTTGAAAATTATTAAACAAATCAATAAAAAAATCACCGTAACAATTGAATTTGAATGTTTTTGCGGGGCCGCAATGACAAATGGCAACCCCCAGTCTTGAGGTCTGTTATTTCACGTTGTGACCCGGGTAAATATTGGCCTGGATAAATTTCGAATTCTACACAAACTTTGGTAATTTGTTTATTTTTGTTATTGAAGGTACATTTAAAATTTTCGGGAATTGAAGGGCACTGGTTAATTTTTTTTTCAATAGAATAAAAATGATGCTTGGTTCTCTACAAAGAACACTTCTCTTCGAATCAATGTGTAAAAACTGTCTATATTAAATAGGACGAACTTAATAGTAAGAACGCATGCCATATTCAAATTAAAATATTAATAATAAGAAGAAGAACGTATTACTTTACCACGATTTCTTTTTACCATCTTTCGAAAAAAAAAAGATAAATCAAATAATCATTTTTTAAATAAAAATTCATATTTACCAGGTTCTCATTAATGGTTCCGCAGTTTAAACATGCGGAACCAGCAGTGCATTAAATAGGCACTAAACTGCATTAATTTGGTTCCGTAGGTTTAAACTGCGGAACTAATAGGCTGGTTCCATATTCAAATTAAAATATTAGTAATAATAAGAAGAAGAATTATTGTTTTAGAGGGTTGTTTATTTTATTCTGGCTGTAATAATTAGATTTTGTAATTTGTGTTTGTTAAGTCTAATGAACAAGTGTGGGAGGCAGCAGGTCTCAAACACAAATGAGGGTCTTTTATAGATATTTAAGGTGGGAGGCTTTCTTTCCATATATATATTTTTTATTTTTAAAATTGGTTGGATTACAGTGCACAAATCTCTATCTCAGAGACAAAGCTTGAACTCCAACTTTCCTCAAAAAAAAAAAAATTCTATGAACAAGGTGGTCTGTACAAATACCACTATTTTGAAAAAAAATATTAAAAGAACATGTGTTTCATATATTCAATAAATCTTAACCAAAAGTTTCATTAATCACCTGCAAGTACAATACTGTGTAACAAAATCGACACTCAGAAAAATAAAATATATATATGAGAACAAACTAAATTATGATACCAAACAATTATCCCTCATGGTTTCGTTGTGAAAAAATAATGAACAATAATTATAGAAGTAATTCCTGGTACTAATTAGTTGCACTGAGGTTTTATTGGTGGAATAGCATGAGGACCATTGAGCCAAGTTGTTGCGATGTAGCGATGAGCAGCCTCGGTTAAATGGACACCATCCCAATGCAAATATGTAGATGGTGTCTGACATGCACTAACACCTGGCATGCCACAGACTTCAGTTACGTTCCAGTTGTAGGGACTGTCTTTTCCACAGCATGTTTGAAGAGGTGTGCTGATAAAGCCTGTAATATTTCAAAAATACCATCAGCATGTAGATGTAGAATGCACATACAATTAATGGAACTGAAATGTTGAGAGAGATAGAGAGATTACCGAAATGATCTGGGTGTTTCACTATATCGATAACGGGATCATAATAGTTAGTGTAAATTATATTCGCATGTGGATACTTGCCGCGAAGCCGCCCCAACTCCTTGACGAGCAACGAGTTATGGTACGTAGCCAAGTCATTGTATGCTTTGAGACACTTCGTATCGGCCTCATATTCTAGTTTGTTTGAACTTGCAAAAAGTGTAAGGAAAAGAGGTACGCATCCCGTCGGTAATTGCCCTGCTACTGCCACAGTGATAGCTCCATCACTGATAACTTTCTGGAAGAGAACAATCAAATGTTATCTTAATTTTGGTAAATTTTGAAAATTATATGTTTGATTTTGTACTTTTCGTGTGATTTACCTCGATTGCATTTGAAATTAGTTGAATCACTTGAGGTACATAAGTGTTCATCACTTCTTGAATGCTTTTGCCAGCTTGCAGTATGAAACTGTAGTCATTTGCTCCAAACTCACCAAATGTGAAGAGTGAGGTATTGAAAAACCCCTTGCATTCTGTCAGATAATATATTATCAACTGTTTGAAACATGACAATGCCTAAGATTCTATCTAAACACCTCCGAATTTAATTTTATACCGACAATCCATCGACTGATTTCTTGAGTAAAGTAAGACAAGAAAAGAACAGTTGAAACAAAAAATATGATACTTCAATGAAATACAAAAAAGAACAATTAAGGTGAAATTAATACCATCTGTCCAATTGCAGAGTGAAGTCTTCACCTCATCAAACCATTGTAGTTGGTAATTTAGAGAATTACGGAGCAAAGGAAAGCTCACAAAATTGTTTTGCTCAAAAAATTCAACGTTGATGGCTGTGGCACCAGCCACCGCAAAATTTGCTCCTTGAACAAAATTTCTGTCATGATCAGCTTGGTAAGGCGGTACGAGAGGGAGCCCAAATTTTTCAGCTACAATATTAATCAACGAAAGAGCCCAAATTAACTAATACATATCCAAATTACCAAAGAAAGTTCAAGATTTAACATTTATTTGCCCAATTAACAAGTAAATTAAAATTTCAATATTTGATTTAACCAATTTTATTGATATAGCAAGAGCAATAGTGCATGATATTGTGTTCTTTGGGCCAGAAATATATAATCTTCTGAATAGTATCAGTTGAAAATCAATGGTACATCGATTATAGGCTCAATTATCCTTTTTTCTGAATAGTATCAGTTGAAAATCAATGGTACATACGGTATCCCGGATCATAATCCCAGTGATAAGAAATATGTTATTTGTTAATCAAACTAATCAAGAGGATTGTCTTCTTATAAGATTGGACATGATGACCATGTTTGGCTTCCTAAAAAAATTAAGAGGCTTAATTTATTCCTAAACTTTTTAAGCAAAGTAGCTATAGTATTCTACTATTCTTCCACAAAACGTTTTATATATGTAAAATTATCCGAAACTGCATGCTAGCTATATCCAGCCTTCAGTGCTTCATAATTTTAGCAGAGAAGAGGGAATTAATTAAATTGATTACCGATGAAATCTAGGATCAGACGTCCATCAGAGCAGCGACCTGTTGGGTATCCAAAGAAGGTCTCACCATAAGGCGGGTTGTTAATCCAGATACCAGGCCCTGAACCAAGCATGGCAACAAAGTTCCCAGTGTCGGTGTATGAATCGCCAAATGCATATATTGATGTATAGGGTTTTTGGCAATTTTGTTTTGCATGGCCATAGGATACAACAAAGAAAAGGAAGAAAGCACAGATGAACTTCATTGCCTTGAAGTAGAGTTGTGAAAAAGGGTACATGTGAACCACTGGTAATCCGGTTTTTTATATAAGCAACCTTGTTAATAAATGCCTAGTTTGACTTTGCATAAAAAAGAAGTATATCCAAAAGTAAGAAACAGCAACTTGCTTAGTGCAATGATGATCGTAAATAGTGACTCCCACAACTTATAGTTAAGAATACAGAAAAATATGAAATTAATAAAAAAAAGGCATTATTTATCAGACAATTAATACAGTAGCTGTCATGTTTAAAATTATACATTCAAGTCAAACAATAAACAAACTAATGAACACATAAGGTATCCATAAAGCTGGCCTCATAAAAATTGACATGCAATGTTCATGTTTTCCTTCAATTCGTGCTCCCCCATTTAGTTCTTCCTGTGCATGTTTTCATAATTTTCAATGAAAGATTAAAAAAAAAGTTAAACAGACTTACAGACCCAAACTAAGATTATCAATCAGTAAAAGAACATCAATTTATCAGGGCCCTGAACAATTTTGATTAAATTTTTATTCAGAACAGGGCTTGATCCTTTGTCTGATATTAAAAAAGTTCAAATTAGGCTACTAACTGATTTTTCTGGGCCTTTAGCCTAAAATTGTAAAATATGAGATTTAGGAGCTAAATGGGCTGAGGCCTTGTGGTTCATATAAATTGTCCAGATCAATTACATACTTTAGCACCAGCCCAACAATTGGCCTAGCATCTTATTCTTCTTATTCTCTTTCTTTGCTCTCTCCTCTAAAGCTGGGGTCCGACTGATAGAAAAGCAGCAGTCAGCTTTTCTAGATTTAACTATTCAAATTCGTTGAGATTTGCGTATGAAAAAGTTTTTGTATCGAAATGCGTGAAATGAAAAATTTTGAATGGTGGGATGCAGAAAAGCAAGACCCTGTTTTTCTGTCGGAAAAGCAGCAGAGTCCATTCCCTAAAGCTGTGCTCCAGAGGAGGGGAAGAGGCCGTCATTAAAGAAAAGAAAAAGGAGAGGAAGTGAAGAGTGACCAGACCGCAAGGTGCCTGGGCTCCTTCAATCATATGACTGTGCTACATAAAATCGGAATAATTATGTCAATATCTTTATTAAGGGTGAATTCATATTGAGAGAACAAGAGTCAAATTAACCTCCATCCACATTATGAATATTTTATATGATTAACCTCTATTTTTGTTTAAAACTCTGCCTTTGCACTTAGATCTTTACCCTCTCTTATATGAATTTTGTCTAATTTCAATTTTTCCTGTCTCACACTGCATCCTACAGTGCGGCTAATTAACTACATCAGTGGAAAGTTACTTTCGACATTGGAATCTCGATTTTAATCTTTCTAGACATAGAACATGTAAAGATAGATTCTTTTATGCAAAATTTTATCCTTAATTACCTTCCATGTTTTAATCTTCTTCTTTTCTCTTTTCTTTTCTATTTTATCCTTAATTTGGCAACGGATGGTACATTCTCACGGTGGACAGATAATCATGGGGGGTTGTACTTCTCACATCGATCTTTGGATTTCGCACGCAACTTCGTTGAATGCAACACGGCGAAGGGTGTGGGACTAGGGGTGTCAATGGGTACGATACGGGTAGGGTGGAACCATTTTCATACCCATACCCACTAAGAATTGATCTACCCATACCCTACCCATACCCGTTAAGAATTTGTCTTACCCTACCCTACCCATACCCGTTATGATTAACGGGTAACGAAACGGTAGTGGGCGAATAACGAAAATACTAATATAATGGTTTTACTATTTTTACAAATAAATCATCTAAATTTATCATGTCATACATACGCCATCACAATTACTAATATAAAAATGAAAATACAAATATGCAATCAATTCTAACTAATAGTTTTTTATAAAGCAAAAATAAAATAAAAATCACAAATATCTCTTCTAACAAATTCAATTTCAATTTGTTAACTAAATAACAAAACATTCAGCAATATGAAAAACATGGAAATAAATAAATTGAATATAATATTGATATATCTATATATAATTTATTTCATATAATTACCCGTTACCCAATGGGTACGAAATAATCTTTATCCGTACCCATACCCGTTTATTTAATGAAAAAAAATCTTTACCCATACCCATACCCATTAAGCTAACGAAAAAAAAACCTTACCCATACCCGTCTTATCGAATACGATACGGGTAGGGTAAATGGGTAAACGGGTGTCATTGACACCCCTATGTGGGACGTAACATGGTCAGCATCACTGTGGGCCATCTGGCGTGAGCGGAACAAAAGAATATTTACACAAAGATCAAGAAAAATCGCGGCCTTAACAGGAACAACCATGGAAGAAATAAACCAATTGATTCAATGCTGCTAATAGCATTTTGATAGAAGAGATCTTTTTTTCTTTTAATATTTAGAGCTACAATGTAAATATTAGCTAAATGGCCTATTTGAGTCTTGTAAATAACTTTTTTAATCAATAAAAAATGTAAGACGGCAAGTTGCCATCTTACCCTAGAAAAAAGTACAATCCGTTGTCGCTGTAATCCTTACTTTTTGTTTTAATGAAATAATTAGTAGGTCACCTATCAATATATACACCTAACCGATGTCTGACATTCATGAATTTTTTTTTTTTTTTTTGGTCACATTCAGATTTCAGTGAACCGTGTGCTCACGTTATACGGAGTCAAGGGATCCGCATTGTTTAAAGGAGCACAAAGTACGATCCTTCAATCAACAAAACTATTTCAATTTCCAAAATAACTAAGATATATGAGCAACAGGAAGAGTAAAAAAAAAAAAACTTGTTTCTGCTGACCAAATTATACCAATCTACAAATTAAAACAAAAGAAAAAACCACACCAACCAAACATCTTCCATCTCTACAACAATTGCACATGGAGAATCACTGTACTATTTGGAAAATACTCGGTTTATTCCAGCCGTGTAGCGCTATTGCGCTCTGTCACGGGAGAGAATAGGAGGATCGGCATAGGGGCCATAAAGCCAGCCCTTGGCAATGTGGCCGTAAGATGCCTCGGTCAAGTGAATTCCATCCCAATTCCAATGAGTTTTTGGGTCGGTACAAGAAGTGGCACCGGGATCGCCGCATTTTGCTGTCAGATTGAAGTTGTAGGAGCCCATTCCAGGTGCGCCGCAGCATGCTCTGGGTGTCTGCTTATAAAACCCTGTCATAATCAGAGTTATGTGCAAATTTTTATCAGTATATACAGAAATGAGAAATGTATGACTTATAAAAAGTGGAGATTTTTTTTTTGTATGGTAGAAAAACTGGATACTATTGAAAATTACAATGTGATCATTATAGTTGTAAAGCTACCTAAACAAGATCTTTTGGAGCACCTATCATTGGCATGATAGCAAGCCAATAATTTCAAAGAAGCCGTGTTGTAATACAACACTTCTTATTAAGTTCTAGAAAATGAAATGCACTGTTTATTTATTACATGATAGGATGTCACAGCAAAACCAGTGTATATAATTGGTATCAAACATTGAAAGTTTCTTTTGGAAGCAATGTTGAAAGCTAAGTTAGAATCCCAAAACAAGGAAACATACAACGCAATAATATAAACCTAATTTAATGGAAGGTCTGGTCCTGATTGGGATAGTTAAAAGAAAAATTATGCATCCCCAATTCATCCCCATAGAGAAAAGAAAGATTAAAATAAAGAGACCCAACATTTTCTAATTTATATTTTGCATGACTACTGATTCATAATGAAAATGAGAAATTGGGGAAAAATTAATTGGAAGAAATTAAGGTGTACAATGGATACTAACCAAATTTTTCTGGCTGGAGTATGAATTGTACAATTGGGGTGTAATAATCTGCATAGATAATTCTAACACCAGGATATTTGTTGCGCAATTTCACAATGGCACGTTGAAGCATGGAATTGTGCACCCAAGCTAATGTATTGAAATTTTTCAAGCAACCACTTTGTGAACCATAGTTTGTTGCTTGTTCGTTGTTAAATATTGCTAAGTACACTGGTAAGCAACCGATTGGTAACACACCTGGCACCACAAACTCAACTGCTCCCTCTTCAATTAATTTCTACATTTTTTTCAGAAAACAGAGTTAGATACATGTGATATGATTAATATACGTGTACTTGATATTTATACTCTATGTAGAATATTCCTCATTAAAACAAAAAAAAAACAGAGTCAATCACCAAACCAACCAAAGGATGATTTCCATGTTATTTCTAAAACCTCATTGGGATAAGAGCAATTTTGTAAAATTTTCCATTGTGTGGAACATAGTAAAAAAATTTAGGATATACAGAATGGTCCCAACAAAAATGTACAGAAGAATATTTGACAATATTTAATCCGAAATTTAAAAGGGTACCTCAATTGCTTTCATAATGGATTCGACTACAAAGGGGACAATTTCATGCACTTCATGCATTTTTTTGAAAGAGAAAATAGGAGCATTGTAGTCGTTCCCTCCAAACTCGCCAACTACAAACAGAGACCTTCTAAACAAATCCCTGCACTCTGCAACACCCCAGAAAAGAAATCAAAATTAATTTTCATATTCCTCAAGGGCTAAGTTGAAAAGTTGTTAGTATAAAATGATGAAAAATGTTAACTATCGTTTAGAAAATTTTGTCTCTCCCTTGTTGAGAGATCACCCTTTTGCTTTAAATTTTTTGCAGAATTACTTTTTAGATGTACATGATTCAAATTTTTTTTTCAAGTGAAAAAAAAGGCGAAACCTGTACTGAAAAAAATTTGGATGATTTTTTTTTCGAACAAGCGAAATCATTATTCGAAAGCGATTACTATTGTCTGTTTACCTTGAGGTGAGCTGCAAATGGAAGGCTTCATCTCTTCAAACCATTTGAGTTGTGTGTGTAGAGAGCCAGAATTCCATATGGTTTTTCCTAGGCCTCTTCCCTCAAAGAAACTTATGTCTAGTGCAGTTGCACCGGTGATTGCGAAATTGGCACCACGATGAAATGTCGCATTTTTTGCTTTAGATGGTGGAAGTAATGGAAGCCCCAGTTCCTGAGCTGTTATTATGTTTTAAAGAGAAACTATATAAGAAATATGAAAGATAAAAATAATTATGTCATTCACATAGGCCCCTTGGAAATTTTTATTTGCAAATAAGAGAATTGGATGATCATATACCATTGACTTGTACCAAATGATAACATACAAAGATGATCATGCAAAATTAAGGATGTATATGCATATGAAAAAAATCACTTCCTGAAATCTTTTTATATAATTGAACTAAGATAATTAAATAATTGTGTGTGAGTTAATTTCATGTATTTTCATCATTTTCCTTTCTCCATGCATGAATTTACACCTTGGAAAACTGTTATATATATGTTTTGTCAAAATTAAAATGCTTGATGATGTTTATGAGACTGTGACCAGATGATCATAACAAAAAGTGAAACTAAAAAAAAAAGTCAAAATAAGTATTTATATCTATACCTATAAAGTCGATAACTAAGCGGCCATCGGAACAGCGGCCCGTCGGGTAACCAAAGAAATTCATGCCGTAAGGCAACCTTGCGGTTGCCAGATACGCCGGAATTCCATCAGTACAGAGATTGCCGGCATCTACAAGCGAGTCGCCAAAGTTGAATATGGCGGCATATTGTTTAGCCGAGACAAGAGGGTTGATATATACAGAGGATATAAGGAGAAGAGAGAGGAAGATGGGAAGATTAATCATGGTTAGAGGTGATGGAAGAGAGGAGAAAGGGGACAGAGAAGAATTAGCTAGCTAAATAGATGTGTTGAATACTTGTTATATATATGTATATAGTATAGATTTGCTAGGACTTGGAGTGTAATGGAGAAATAATGCTAATTTTTATACTTCCAGTTGAAATTTTCCAAATTTCATTGGAGCACGGTCTTAGACAGATTTCCATTTTTTCGTTAAAAAAATAAAGAAAAAGAAAAGTCTTCTTGAATTTGGTTTTCTTTTTCAAATTGAAAATGAACAGACTCCATTTTCAATACAACTGGAGATATCCGGTACTAGACCTAGATAATTCGATCTGTTTCTAGCATTTAAGCGTTTAGTTAAGGTAAGTATGTAGGTAATGGAAGATGAGATAGGAGTACGTTCGATGGGCATCGGATCTACTTTTAGGCTCAATTAACTCTAGCACCGTAAGATCAGTATTAAATCTGTGCGCACAGAAATTGATACAGACTCGCACGGATTTTGATGTGGAGTGCACGAATCTTGATGCTGATCGGATGGTCATTACACCCCTCGAACCAAAGTAGGTCCGATGGGCATCGGACCTACTCTAAATTCATGGAAGATTAGGTTGATCTTTGTTATTGAAAAAAATGGAGAGGAAGATTATTTAATAATTATATTCAGTGGTTGAGCTTAGTTATGTTCTTACGTGCAAAAGGCGACTTTGAATGAGTCGTGCCTTTAGATTTAAAATGAAGAAATTAATACCACTTAATTAATTATAATCCCTGTTTTAATACAGATTAATTAATATGGCTTATCCAACAACCAATTGAGGCAAAGAGAGAACGATGCCTTAATTGCTTGGAAATGCGGTTATCAACATTAATTAATCAAAACCCCTATTTTCTTATTTCCAAGGGAGATTTCAACGAGAGAGTGTTTAACTAACACATGGCAACACAATTAATTTTAACTTATATGAACATTTATTTACATCCCACTTGTGTTAATTAATTAATTCCAGAGGAGGTTCAAATGTTAATTATTTTTCCACCCCATAATTCCTCAGTTATTAAGAAAATATCCCGAAATATTTATTAATATCCAAAAAAAATATTAAATTTCAAAATCTACACCCTATGTGGAGGAATTTCGAAATCTATCCAAACCGCAAAAAATTTCTACGGTAATTCAATCTAAAACATCAAAAAAGAAATTTACAGTATTGGAATTCCAATTTTAAACCGCAAAATTTTTTTGTGTTCTATTTTTTTTTAATTAAAGAGAAATATTATAATTTATTTATTTTTTGTATTGAAATATTGGTAATATTTTATATATATTTTTGAAAATATATGGAATACTATATAATTTGATTATTTGAAAAACTGCGACAAATATGTAACACTTGGTAAATTTTTAAATTACTTTTTTAACTTAATTTTGGATTTAAAGGTTTATATGTAACTTAATATTTATAGATTTGAAGGTTTATATGTAAAATGTCAAAATTTTAAAAAAAAAAATAGGATGCCAACGGGGCATTAAGGCTATGTATGTTTTGACATCTTGAATTTTTACCACCGTTAAAATTTCTCTTTATAAAGAGTCATTATCTCTCTTTGTTTGATTAGAAAAAAAAATGATGACTAAAAATCAAAGTGTAAAACTGAAGAAAAAGAGAGAAAAGAAAACGAAAATGAGAAGAAATATTTTGAAAAAAAAATTCTAATATCATTTGATTGCATATCCAATTGGAATTCCGACTACATTGCATTGATTCTAAATAGTCGTTGTAGTTTGATTTGGATTTTTTAGATTGATCGCTAATAGGTAACCAGATTTCTCTATAATTTGTGTTTTTGATTTGTATGGTTGAATTGGGTATTGGATTATGAGGCATATTTTAACAGGATAGCGGGTCTGAGATTCGAATTTGATTCTGAACTGATGAGTTTGTGTGTACTGTGAATGTGGGAATTGTTTGTGGCAGACATTCCAAATGCATGAATACTGTGTGATTTGTTTTACTGCTAACCTAGACCCATGTGATATCATCGTTAAATATGCAGACATAATTTGATGTGAATTTGTGTAGATGAATCCAGTATGTAATATGTTTGAATGGTTGTTTAACTAAGCCAATTATAGAGAAGCATATCGTTAAATAACCGGTTACTGAGCTTTGTAGCTTATTCCATATTGTTTCTTTGTGTTTTTGTTTGCAACGTAGGTTGACAAGACTAATGATGGATGCAAGGGTGCCTCTTTTGTCGCGATCCCTAGCCCGGTGGCGGGGTCGTGACAAAATAACCCATATCAACATTTTTCAGGCCGGGTTTTTTGCGACTGTAAGAAAAATTAAAATATTTATTTGTGTGTTATTGGAAAAAAATTGCAGTTTAGATTGAATTACCACAGAAAAAAGTTTGTTGTTTGGACAGATTTCAAAATTCTTCTGCATAGGGTGTAGTTTTTGAAATTTAATATTTTTTTGGATATTAATAAAAATTTTGGAAAAATATCATTACTTGAATAAATTTTAGTATTTAAAATTTGACGAGTATACACCTAATTTATATTATTTTTTTCACATACTTATTAGGTTTGTTGTCAGGTATTTTTTTTTAATTATCTATTATTGTCGAAATTATCATAAATTAAATTATATGCTCCCTTGGTAGTCGCTACCAAGTTTCTCCAAAAAAAAAATATACATTAAAATATGTGCATTATTTGATGCCTATAAAAATGAACAAATGTGTAAAAAAAACGGAGACATGCATGAATTCAACTTGAATAATCGATTATCCTCCTTATAATTAACTAATCAACTTTTTTCTTTTACCAAGCCCTTGACTAAATGTTTAATTTGTGATAGTCATTTTTCAATTAGAGTTTTGATTAGTTTCAATCTATGAGAGAACCTTCGATGAGAATAAACCTCATTTTTAATTAACTCTTGAATTTAAAATATTAATTTTTATTTCTAAAAGTGCTTTCGTACTGACAATAAATTTTATTGGAACAGTCATTTTATGAACGTTTGGTGAAATGACAAAAATGTATGACCGTGAACATCATAATTCAATATATTTATTTTTTGAGAGGAGGGTTCAAATGTTTCTATTTTTTGTGCCCACCATGCTTCTATTTTTAAAAACTTTAATAAATCAAAACTTAAAAGTCAAAATAAAACCGTTGGATATGATCTATATCATTTTATCTATGCACGTGTAAAAAATTATGATATTTCAATTTTGTTTTGGTTGTCATCAAGAGCTTGTAAAAAAATGTACTAATGTGGATAATTTTTAAACGTTGATTTTTTAACTTATTGATTCACATAAAAATTAAATCGAAATGTGATAATTTTTATGAGAACATAAAGAAAATAACATAGATCACATCTAACAGTTTTATTTTGACCTTTTAAGTTTTAAATTTTGAGTTATTAAAATTTTAAAAAATAAAAACATAATGAAAACACAAAAAATACAGACATTTCAACCATCCTCCTTTTTTTAACTTCAGAGTTACATTGTCCCCAGATGAGTCACAAAAATTGATTTGTATAAGTCAACTCTCCGAAATATCATATTGACGTGGTAAAAGTCGTTGCCACATGTACGGATTAATAATCTGATCTTGAAAAATTGTTTATATTATTAATTTTTTAATATGTGATCTATTTTAGCGTTATTTATTTATACTGCCAGTTGGCCGTTGGCGTTGGGGCATGTAAATAGGACATCTATGTTTTGTTATATATATATAGAGTATAACTAGGTGTTCCTAAACTCACCAAGCTTTTCGTGAACTCAACTGTAAAATCTATCGAATTGACTTCAAATGACATTTTCAAACAGTTAGATGTTCAATCTATATTAAAATGTGCTTGGAGACCAAATTTTACATTTTTTGAAATTTTTTTACTATTTATTAAGCTGGTTTGAAAACCGTTGTTTTCCAATGGTGCAGAATTTTAATAAAAACAGCAGTTTTCAAACCGGCTTAATAAATAGTAAAAAAAATTCAAAAAATGTAAAAATTGGTCTCCAGGCACATTTTAATACAGATTGAAATCTAACGGTTTGAAAATGTCGTTTAAAGTCAATTCGATAGGTTTTACAGTTCATGAGAGGCTTGGTGAGCTTAGGAATACCCTAGTTCTACTTTATATATATATGCTTGATTGCAACTTATCAAATGAACATTTATGTTTAGAAGGGTAAATGTTCGAGTTTGGTGTTTTAGAAGATTAAAATATGATATTATGACATTTAGAGTAAATAAATAATTTCAATATTTTATAATGGGGTACATAAAAGTTTATATATTTTGTTTGGAAATTATTTACTATTTTTATAGACAAGTACATAAATATTGAGTTTTTATGGTTTAGAATTTTCTAAGAACATTGATTTTGTACCCGTCTAAAAAAATAGTAAAAAATTTGTAAAAAAATGTAAAATTTTATTTGCAAGTACATTTTAATATAGAGATAATATTGAACAGTAGAAATCACATATCAATTATTTCAACTTTGAAAACGGAAATAAGAAGAGGAAGCACAAGAGAATTCATGCTTTAGAAAGCACCTTAGTTCAGCTCTTATATTTATGCTAGAATGATATGTTTTAAAACAATTAATGTTGTGTTATTTTACATTATTTATCATATTTTTCGACCTTGCAAAAACTTAATAGGACATAGTAGGAATTTCGAGTACGTAATATCAGACGGTTCAAATTGTTTATTTTCATAAATTCCTTAAATTTTACGCAAAAAAATCATTTATCGATCGATTCAGTTCGTTAATTTTCTTTGAGATTCATTTAAATTTCATTTCAAAAAAAAAAATCACAAAATCTACAATATATACAAATTACAAAACCGCACGCAACGGTGGCATGTGCAATTAATATTGAAAACTAGACGACTAATCTGCATAGACTTGGTGAATCCCTTGCAATTAAGAGCAGAAGCCGAACAAGACCAAGTCACCTTGACCATCACCCACGTGTAGCACCTTGGACAGTTGATTTTTTTTGGTTGAAAGCTCTGCAGGCGATATTTTATTCATCAGAATAAAAACCAGTTACACATCATTTGGTTATCAGTACTTACACTGTTACAACTGAAATCTCTTTTTATAAAGTAGACAAAAAAAATTTAAAAAAAAAACAGAACCAAAGATTACTGCGCTCAGATCAGCAAATAGTGAGTCTGCAGGATTTTCTGCGCTCATGCTCAGATTGGTAGATTGTGAGCATGCATAATTTATTATCGCTGCTTTGCAATCAAGCCAAGACAGGAGTATTCAGGAGAGCCTTCGTGCTCGATGAAGTTTGTACCTGAGTTATTTAAAAAGAAACACACAGAAAGGAGATAGGAAGAAGGAAAGAGAAGAAGAGAGAGACGACAAGAAAAAGAGAAGGAAGAAAGGGATCAATGTCAGCGCATTATTATCATCACTAACCATAAGCATACTTTATTTAAGCGTAGATATAGTAGATACTACAGTAGAAGTAGGGCGAATTTACAACACCCCCATCCGAACCCGTTGAAACGAGACGAGGCGAAGAGCAGCAAAGCGGAGCAACGAGCAGTGACCAGATCGGACAGAGGAGCTGAGATAGGGTGGTGGACTCTCAAACCCCATTAACGAGGGAGCGGACCAAACCCTAAGGCTACTTGAGGCGAAAGCACAACTCGAGGTGAGACGACGGAGCAGTGACGACTAGATTTGAGGTGGAACTGTTGGCTCAACAGAGGTGAGATGGTGATGATTGGCGACCAGATCCGAGACAGAAGTGCTGACTAAATGGAGACAATGTGGTGGAAAACAGCAACCAGATCAGAAACGAAAGTGCCGACTGAATGGAGACGGAAAGAGGAGAGCCTCGTCTGCTCAATAGGTAGATGGATAGGGGGGTGGGGGCGGGCGGGCAGTGGGAGTCGCTCAACGACTCTCAAAGCGGCAGGCTTGAGTTCCGAGGGAAGATTTAATTTTTTTATTTTAACATGGACAGTTGATTTAGGAATCCTCTTGAAGAATTTGATCCTCTGTGAAGGGGTTGTTGGTAGGTCCAGAATCCATATCCTCCAAGGTAAGTTTTAAATCTGAACCGTCCGATCAAAATTTAAGTTAATCTGATCTGAGATAAAATATAAGTAGTTGTTTAATATTTGTGTCAAAAATAGATCAGATGATTTAGATCTAAACTCAAAATTTGAGTTACTTCATGTGATATGAATTCGGTAGGTCAATGGACCTCTCCAATGGGCTACAATTCGGATCCGCTAACATAATTTAAATTTTGAATTAGAATTTTATTGTTTGATTAAAATCTATAAAAAAAAAAAAAAAAAGTTTGGTGAATTTTTAACTTGAACCGGATTGATCTGAAATCTGATCAGACGGCCCAGAAACAAACTCAAAATTTGAGTTATTTTAATATGCAGACCCTAACTATGAAGTTGGGAATTATTTTTAAATGAAATAAGTAAATTTTTTGGTACCTATGAAACTGTTAATATTTATTTGTAATATCGAAATTTTTCTAAAAATTGATAACTCTTTTTGCAAAATGTCCTACTCATGTCAAAACTAAAGTGCATATGCTAGCGTGCTCATATGTCATGAGCAAGTTTTGAAGTCATTTTTGCATGATGTTATAGGACAGTATGGGTACGTTTGAATGGAAGCTAGATAGTTAGAATAGTGAAATTTGATATTAGTAGATGAGAATAAAGAAAAAATAGTGATTTTCATATTAGTGTAAAAATGGTGCTATTCGGATTAGTAATGTTTGAATTGTACATTTGGAATAATGAATAATGAATAGCTGTAATTGAGAAAAAAAATAGTGTTAACAATGTGCTAATTAAGATGAAAGATAGACAAATGGGGTCTCAAATGAATTGTCACGACGTGGAGTCGAAAGTGACGTTAACTTTGTCATTTCGAAATTGTGTTGGCAGAAATACGAGAAAGAAACATTATTTTCTCTTTTTTCACACTTTCAAATAGTAGGTATTTCAACACTTACAGCAAAACTATTCTAGCTATTACAGCAACACTTACAAGGAATAGAGAATAGCAACATTCTAGCTATTCCGAATAGCCCATATTCTAGAATAGCTCATATTCTTAGCACATCCAAACATAAAATTATAGCGTGAAATTTAATTTCAATACATATTTTGCTAAAATTGGCCGTTAGACTGAAAATTATGCAAAAAAATGTAAAAAATAAATAATAACGAACACTCTAGTCCTAATATGTATTTATTATTGGTAGGGATGGAGTCAGATTTTTGAATTATAGAAGTCAAACATATATGAAGGTCAATCATGCATATAAAATTTTCCTACGAGAATCAGAATCAATTTGACAGTATATTAGAGAATTTTATTCTAAATTATATAGAAAATGATACATAAATAAAAAAATGAAAATTAATTGACCGGTCATATAAGTTGTGACACTATCAACACTACCAAAAAAAGTTATACTTATTTCACTTTCCAAAAGAAGAAAATTATTAAGTATGGTGTTATTTTTGTTAATTGGATGTGTTTTAAACTTAAATGTAATTTGGGTGCCAACTGATGTTACATCAAAGATTGAATATCAATCAGTATCAATTTTGAATTATTTAATAAAAAAATTTACATCAAATAGAATATTTTTTTTATCTGATATACATAAAGTACTGAGCACATTTATTTGTTTATGATTATAAAAATTATAATTATTTAATTAATTTATTATAAACACAGGTAAAGACACGGAGAAAGGACTAATCTTACAATAGCAGGGACATCTCCAGTTTCCATACAAATTGTGAGAAGAGTTGAGATGTGTGCTTGACAAACAACTATCACATTCATTTTTATTTTTATTTTTTTGAAGAAAAACTATTATCACATTCATGACATCACTCATATTGGTTTATTAAATAATCTATTAAGACAGCAGTTGATTTGTTCTCACAACTCACATCACCTAAGAATATGATATTTTTGGAGTTAGATTATTCGGAATAGCCTATTCGGTGTTTGGTTGGGTTAGAATAGCTATAATAGTGAATCTAAACTTTTTATTTTATTAAAATAGACTATTCCTAATAATTTTGAGATATGACTATTCTAATAAGAGAAACAAAGCTATTCTTGATTGACTATTCTAATTATTATTGTTTTACAACCAAACATATACCTGAGAATGAATTAGAAACTACAAACTAATAATATGATAATGACAACCTCTTTTGAATAATTCAACGTTGTGATAACCATCACATATTTAATATATTTAGAAAAAAAAATATTAGTGAATATTATTTGCATCAACAACTTGTTAGATTGATACATTTTCCAAGCTTTCCTTTTCTTTAAAAAAAAAAAAAAAATTAGTTTTGCCAAGCTGTCTATACGGATGATAGATAAGAGGTAATGAATTAGTTTGACCTTGTGTCACAAATTGAAAAAATGCAATTTGCTTTCTAAAATACCTAAATTTGGTTCAATTAAAATTAAACCAAACCAAAGAAAAAAATTAAAAAATAAATAATATAAAAAATGTGAAAGTTAAGGGCTATTTGAACTTGGAAGTATGTACAATAGCTTAAGCAGTTAGAAATGGATATACCTAGTGGAATATCTAGCCACCAAAAATATCAAATTGCTAAAATGTGGTGTGCATACTGGTAATAAATAAGAAAGAGTGAGGCTATGGTGCTATGCATAGCACGGATGGCTAGTGTACTACGGCTCAATATGGTACTTTTTAAAATCCTAACGGTCGATCCGACCGTTCAATGTGATAATTATATGAATATGTACTTGCAAACTAAATTTTACATTTTTTCGAATTTTTTTACTATTTTTTTAGATAGGTAGAATTTTGATGGTCCAGAATTTTCAAAAAACACTGATTTTTCTACCTATCTAAAAAAATAGTAAAAAAATTCGAAAAAATGTAAAATTTAGTTTGCAAGTACATATTCATATGATTATCACATTGAACGGTCGGATCGACCGTTAGGATTTTAAAAAGTACCGTATTGAGCCGTAGTACACTAGTCATGTGTGCTATGCATAGCACCATAGCCTCACTCAATAAGAAATGTCAAACTATCAATAATTTCAATAAAAAAAAAATAGCTGGAACTTCACCTTTAAAGAAATCAACAATTTGAAATAATATATGGTCTAATGGCAATAAAATAAATAATAAGGATCCAGAGCATTTTCTCACATGACTATGGTACTTGTATTTTTTTTTTTGACAAAATGAATGCATGCATGTTGGATTGTTGGTGGGTTTTTCAACCCGTTGACAGAGGTGCCTCTGATGTAGTTGTATTGGATTTTGTTGAATAGTTAGTTATTCATTATAGAATGAATAAATGTACAGAAATATGAAAATTTAGGTAAGCTAATCCCATCTAATGTTATCTTTAAAATGAAAGTTTAGAGGGTGCATTTGTAAATCCTAGGTGATAAGGTGAAAATCAGACTCTCTTTTTTTTTTTTTGAAAACTTGCCGCTTCCAAGTTTTCAAAAAAAACAAAAAAAAAAAAGTCTGATTTTCACCTTATCACCTAGGATTTACAAATGCACCCTCTAAACTTAAGAAATGTACATCCCATCTCTTTAAAGGGCGCATACTATTTTAATTTTGTGTTTTTGTTCTTTCGTTTCGCAATTGTTTCAAGTGCCGCTTTTTTATTTAATAATTTAAAATTCATAATTTAATTTTGGAAATTTGTTTGCAGATTTCGAAAAACTAAGGGAAACATAAGAAAAAAATTGCATGCCGTCCATCACCCATGCCAAAATATTTTCTACTCGACATTTCCAAACTCTGCATCTGATATAACTTAGAAATCTAATAACTAATTCAATTTTAAAATAAAATTTTATGAACTATGAGTTATCAATTTTTCAACAAATTTCAAATTATCTTCATTCATGTTATTTTTGTTAATTTTAATAATTTTATAATTTCAAGTTTATAATCCTGCAGTCTAAAATAATTCAAATCGCACATTCCAAAATTTATTCTATCAAAATCGAAAAAGCGTATAAAATTAACATTTATGATTATACGTACGAGAGGTACTTACGGATCTTATAAAATGCACGAATCTTAAATCCACATCAGATGATCCACCAACATCTCAGCAGAGCGACATGAGATCGAATCTTAATTCCAAATCCGGATCTTGATGCACATAGCTCCAATTAATTAAATATACAGGAAAGATTTTTATTTTTTTAATTAGTTATTATGGTCAAGCTACCCAACATCGATCTTTTAATATTCAAAGAAATCTTTTAGCCGAATTTTGAAGATGTGATCTCTCATACAAAAAATATTGTCTTTTTTCATTAAATTGAAGAGGGTGAAGATTTTGACAGAGCACTTTTTTAATCTATGCAGCGCACGGACAATATAGTCAAAACATCATTGCATATGACTTGTGCGCTGCATGAATAAAAAATTGCTCTGTTAATTAAAATGAGGTTTTTTTTTTTTTTTTTGAAAGAGAAATGTGAAAGTCGAGCCTTCAGATTCCACTAATCAGACACCAGTGGTGTCAAAATTACAATGTAAATAGTGTTTTAAAAGCTGTAAAGAAAGGGAAATAAACAAAAGAAATAAAATAAAATAAAAAAAGAAACATCGCCAAACAGGTATTGATTTAGTCTATATCTCCCTGTTCTATACTAAACCATCTTGTGCACTCTTGTTTGATTTCTGCTGCCAGTCTGACATGTGATTTGCATTCATCAGAAAAAATTCGCTTGCATCGCTCTCTCCAGAGCACGAAGCAAGTGGTGATTTGAACTTGCCAGTAGCTTGGTTTTTGTATGTTATATGTATAGTGGTGATGCAGATATTCTCGATGCGATCTCAACTCCACCCATGTACTGACCAGCTGTGTCATAACCTGTCTTGTGTACTGGCACTGGTAGAAGAAGTGATTGCATGATTCTACTGTTGCCCTACACATATAACACATGTTTGGTAGGTTCCATCCCTTAGCAACGAGATTATCCACTGTCAATATTTTATTCTGTAGCATAATCCAAGTGAATACCATGACCCTGTCTGGTGCCTTAATCTCCCATATCTTACTGGTACTAGCAGTCACATATGAACCTTGTCGCATTGCTTTGTAACATGAACCTGCAGTGTATAGTCCCAGTATCGTCCACTTCTATTTGATTTCATCTTGGCACTCATTCCTTATGGTCTGCAATTGCAATTCCGCAAGTAGAGTCTCTTTTTCCAGTATTGCTTATTCTGACATTACTGAAACTATGTCCAGTGTCCATTCTCCATTAGTGTTGAGCTGCTGTACTGGGACCTCATTTTGCTTCTTCTGATATTACTAAAACTATTTCCTTCGTACTTTGTCAATCTTGTAAATTACCCATTTAGGCAATAAGAACACTTGCATCATGTACACTGGCATAGCTGTCAGTGTACGTAGCATTATTGAGTGTAACCCATCCTCTATGGATAGGACGAAGGCTTTCTATGTAATGAGTTTTTTGTTATTTTCTGTATGAGTGGCATATAGTGTATCTTCCTCAATCTTTTGTCTGACAAGGGTAATTTTAAGTATGTGATTGGAAACTATGCTGACTTGCATCCAATTATTCTTGCCAGTGCTTGTACCTCTGTCTAATCAGTCGTTGTTACCAGAAATTATGATTTCTTTACATTTACCCTTAATCCCGATAGGTCTCCAAATATTTGCAAGATCAGTTTAAGAAAGTGTAACTGTTGAATTGCAGGTTGTAAGAGGAATAAGGTGTCGTCTGCAAATAACATACAGGGTTTGCATTCCTGAAATGGTACTTTCAATAGACCCAACATTACCAGTCTTTCCGTTCATCTTGCCAGGAAATCCATTGCTAGAATAAACAGGCTTGGCGACAAGGGATCTCCTTGCCGGACCCCCTCCTTAGATCAATCTTTTTCCCTTTGATTGAATTGAGTAATACCCTTGATGAACCCTGTAGTACTGCACCCATTACACATTGCGCAAATCGTTGTGAGAAGCCTCTGGCTTTGAGAATTTCTTCCAAAAATGTCCAAGAAAGAGTGTTGAAAGCCTTATAAATATCCACCTTGAACAGTCCCACCTGTTGCTTCTGTTTAGTGGCCATGGTGACCAATTCTTGAGCATATAGGAACCCATCAGTAGTATGCCTCCCCCTGACAAATCTTGTTTGACTCGGGGCCACCAATTGCTCAAGAACCGGTGTAATTCTATCGTTTGTAAACTTGCATCAAGTCCGGCATGATGATATCGTTGTGCTTTTTTAGAAATTCTGCTGTAAAACCGTCAGGTCCCGGTGCTTTGTTGTTTGGCAGGCGATTGATGATTCCTTGGAGTTCTTCTAATGATACAACTTGAGTGAGGTTTAGAGGAGGCGTCTGTGACTGCTCATTATACAATGTCGAGTATTGAAACCCGGTGTTGTGTTGTGGCTGTGTTCCTACCAACTGTACAAAGTACTTAAAAAGCACCTTTGCCTTATGGTGATGATGGACTACCTGCACCACTTCATGTGTTATGGTGTTAATGAGGTTTTTTCTTTTCCTCATGTGGCCCTCTGATGAAAAAAACGGCTGTTCTGATTACCCAACTGTACCCAATTCTGTTTGGCTCTTTGTATCCATTTCTCTTCTTCTACCAATACCATATGTTGGTATCTATCTTTGAGCATCTGTTTAAGGATCTGTTCCACCCTGTTCAATTCCCTTCGCTCTACCTGATGAACAGCCAGCCATTTCAGGCAATCAACACACAACTTCTTTAGAAGTTAGTTCTTGCATTGAACTCTTTTTTCCATGAAGTAATAGCCTTAGTTTTGCTACCTTGATATGCAATTGTTCTGGGTTTTCTGCTACCTGATCCGTTTGCCAGTTTTGTGTTACCAGCTGATTGAATTTCCCTCAATTTCAACCATGTGTTCTCCATTCGAAAAATATTTGGTGTTGGGAATTAAAATGAGTTCTTTGATCTTTAATTGTTACTTTATATTTGGCAAAACCAAAACTTGAAAGGTCAATCTTTGTTGTATTGGCTACATTCAATACTCAATACTCATTTTGTCATTTTGTGAAAGGTCTCGGGTTTTAAAGTTGAATAGAAAATTTATATTTTAAAGTGTTTGTTTTCATTTTTATCTTATAAAAAATATTTGTATGACTGTACCCTTAATTTTTATCTCAAAAATAAAGACTCAATTTTCAACTTTTTTTTTTTTCTAAAAAAATTATCAAATTGGATGGCTTATATTTAATTCTGACTGTACACCTTTTATTATTTGTCTATCTTTTCACGATCACTCGGACAATTCAATCTAGACCGTCGAATCCAAAATGATCAATGATCCATATCTGTCTGAAACAGTCCGTCCAGTGAATCCCTTTACTGGAGAGGAGCCTAACACCCACTGCACCCTTTTGTGATTTATCAAGTGCCAAGACTCAAGATGAAACGCATTTAGAATACACTACTACAAAAAAACACAAAAAACACTTCGCCGTCAAGTAAAATCACAATTCTCAATCGGATTCCGTACCGATGGCTATTGTCGCTTGATTTACATTCTCAATAGTTTAGTATATTGTGTTCTAAATTATATAATTTTAATATTTTTGTGACTGCGGATTAGTATGCGACCTAAGTTTAAATTTTTTATCATGTAAGAATAAACTTTGTTTTTATGTATCCAGCTAGTTCCAAAAATGCGTAAGACTAAACTGATATTTATAATATTTTAATTATTAATTATTATGTAATTAAAAAAACCTTACTAATTGTTATAAAATGTGTATGATAAAATATAAAAATTAATAATTTTAACCCACAATCAAATAAAAATATCTTATGACATCTTAACTTAAAATAAACAACTTATTTCATTTTAACTTTTACTCACACTCAAAGTTATATGCTATGAATTTTTATTAGGGAGGCCTGTGTTTATTTACAACCGACCATGGAAAAATTATTTGCTATGAATTAATGGCCTGTTTAAGTCATTTTCTCCCAGTAAAATGTCCCAATTGGGCTTGCCAGTAACTAAACAGGCCTATATTTATTGTCCCAATGGGCTTAGCTCTTATACAAATTTCCAAATGACCAAACAGGTGACAGAAATTGTAGGCCATGTAAAGCATTACAGCTGCTCAGAAATTGGGCCAGAGAAATTCATTATTTAGCACGTGCTTTCAATTGATTTGAACATAGTTTTTATATATATACAGAGCTAGCTAAGCCATGGAGTAAAATGACTTGGTGCTTCACGTCTCATTATTTTTATTTTGAAAATTCAAACTACCGATCCGAACCGCTCAAGTTGTTCTCCATATTGAAATGTGTTTGGAGACCAAATTTTACATTTTTTGAAATCTTTTTACTATTTATTAAGCCACTTTGAAAATCGCTGATCCATTGGTCCAGAATTTTTTACTGTTTTGCTACTGTTCATCCGGATCATCGATCCGACCGTTCAACATTATCTCCATATTAAAATGTACTTGGAGGTCAAATTTTTCATTTTTTTGAATTTGTTTACTATTTATTAAGTATTTTACAAAATTCAATGGTCTGATGGTCAATTAATTAAGTCAATTTTAATTTTCACACTATCCATACATAAACACAGAAAACAATTTTATTTTCATATTATCTATCATAAATGCACAAAAAGAAACAATTTTAACATCACCATTCATTAATACACAATCTTACAAGAGGAACAATAATTAGGTTTTCTTCAAGAAAAGTAGAAAACACACATCTATTTCTTCAAATGACACCTTATAATGAATTGATTGGATTAAATAAAAAAAACCTAATTAATTATTTGAAACCCTAAAATCACAATGCAAACCAAACTCATCCTTTCTAATTTGCACAATTGCCACACAATTGCTTATTAATTTGCTTAAGTTAAATGCAAATGAAATATACACGTACAACCAAAGTCACCTAATTAACCTAAAATTGCAGGGGTACAATAGGGACCTTTGAGCCAGCCATCAGCGATTGATTTATAAGCAGCCTCGGTCAAGTGAATTCCATCCCAAATCAAGTAATTCTGGGGATCCGGGCATGGGCTCGAGCCAGACATCCCGCATCTCGCGTTATTGTTGTAGTTGTATTGTCCCTGACCACTTGCCCCACAACAAACTTTCAAACCATTTTGTAGTCCTGTAATAACAAACATTTTCCACATAAAATCAAGGATATGTTGCTGGTACTTCATACAAAACTGTTGTGGAATTTAAAAAATATCAAAATAATGCTGGTACGACTGAAAAAAAAAAAAAAAAAGTAATCTGAGATATTTTGTCTTTATATAAGTGCATGTGAATCTGACAAAAAAAGGAGCATTTTTTTGCGAAAAAGACAAGAAAAATACTTGGGGTATAGGCGTATAGCCGCATAGGCCAATGCTCATGATCTCAATTTGTTTTGTTCTCACCTCCCCGTGCTTTATAGCTGTCTAATTATGTAGCACCGCGAGAATATAATGTACAGAGATGCATGTACTTCAGTCACATGCAATAATATTTTCGGTGAATATTAATACTACTAGACAAAAAAAATATTAAAGACTAGTTTTTTTCATGATAAAAAAGCACTTATAATTTTGCTTATAAAACAATTTCTTTTGTTCACAGGCATTTGATTATCAACTAATGGGTCGGATATTATCTGATCGAATCTGAATCCGTATTCGAAAATTAGATACGGATATCCGATATCCAATATCCGAATATCCGTACGGATAGTAGCACAGATATGATTTTGAATTTTAATTATCTGTATTCGAATAGTAGTTATGTACTATATAGTTTAATATACATTATAAAAATATTTATGTATATATCTGCAGATATCCGATATCCAATCCGTATCCGTATGTATTCGTCTAATATTTACTATTAAACGGATACGGATACCCTAGCTAGTGCCCCCATCAACTGAGTGGTGTAATGTGCAATTAATTGATTCCTGCTTTATTGTCTGGCCTCTTTCACTATTTATTGGGCTACTTCAAGTACAGGTTGACATTTAATTACGAATTCGTATCCTCTGCATTAACTAAACTTTTGAGTTAATGTAGAATGAATCCGGACCGTCTGATTCGTGTTGGCACGAATATTAAAGATGCTTCGTGTGCTTCTTCTCAAGCCGGATTGACTCATATTTTGATCAGACCGCTGAGACGCATCTTCTCATAGTAACACTTTATAATAGTATATAACTATATATAGTACCAAATTTTGAGATAATGAGATTGGCAAATTAGTTCATCTTCTTAAATTTTGAGTGTGCAGTGCACCTACATTTTGTAATTTTGAATACCAGCGCCAAATGGCCTTTGAAAAAAAAATATTATTAGAATTGGGGACATCACTTTCACTGGAATATTAAAAAATAAAGTTGTTATATATTGCCTAGCAATGAAGGAACTAGTTAAAGTGCTGGTAGCTTTTTCCTTTTTTGGTTTAACAACTTCCCTTTATTAGAATTCTCTACGGAATGGAATACCATTTGAAGCATGAGTGGCTGTCAATCTCAAATCCACTATATGAATTCTTTTGCATAATTGCATTAGAACATCATTAGCTAGCCATCAATCAAATATGGGCTTGACCCTTATTTTTCCTCAAAAAAGAAAAACATCATTAGCTAGCCAGCTAAATCCCATTCATTTTGAAGTGTGTAAAGCTTTTATGCAATGATTGATTTATAAGTTACAAGAATTAATTTAACTGGGTTTCAATATATTGAAACGGACAGTTTCACTGCTTTTTATCACAAAAAAAAAAAAGTTACAAGAATTTTCTCATTTTATATAAAAGAAAGTACCATGAATTTCTTTATTGAAATTTTTGTTTGTTTACATTTGTCCGATTAATTGGGTTACTAATACTCTGTTTTTTTTTTTTTTTTTTTTTTTAAATAAAGAGAAGGTTAGAGAGTGGAACACAATGAGTTTTAAGGGAGCAATTTTGGCAAAGAATGGGACTTGAAGTGTCATTGTAGTTTCCAAATATACATGTCTCTATCTAACAACATTTTTCTGGAACCCAGCTGATTAGGGGTGTCAATGACACCCGTTTACCCTACCCGTATCGTATTCGATAAGACGGATATGGGTAAGTTTTTTTTTCCGTTAGCTTATTGGGTATGGGTATGAGTAAAGATTTTTTTTCATTAGATAAACGGGTATGGGTATGGATAAATATTATTTTGTACCCGTTAGGTAACGGGTAATTATATGAAATAAATTATATATAGATGTATCAATATTATATTCAATTTATTTATTTCCCTATTTTTCATATTGTTGTATCAATGCTGGAGGTGTATCAACGCTAGCTAATTCATTTTCTTGTTTTATTCCTTATTCATCGTTGTTGCCTTTTTCTCAATTCTAAAAATGGAAATATTATTTAGTTAACAAATTGAATTTGTTAGAAGAGATATTTGTGATTTTTATTTTATTTTTGCTTTATAAAAAACTATTAGTTAGAATTGATTGCATATTTGTATTTTCATTTTTATATTAGTAATTGTGATGGCGTATGTATGACATGATGAATTTAGATGGTTTACTTGTAAAAATAGTAAAATCATTATATTAGTATTTTCGTTATTTGCCCACTACCATTTTGTTACCCGTTAATCATAACGGTATGGGTAGGGTAAGGTAAGACAAATTCTTAATGGGTATGGGTAGGGTATGGGTAGATCAATTCTTAGTGGGTATTAGTATGAAAATGGTTCCATCCTACCCGTATCGTACCCATTGACACCCCTACAGCTGATTGACAAATTTGACATTTTCAGAAAACTTGTGCACGTTGCATTTGTATTGATGATTGAGACAAAATGTAGTAGATTTCTTTGGTTTATTTATGGTGTTTATAGTGAGATTTGTAAATGTTAGAAACTTGTTTTTGTTATTCAAATAGAATATACAATGAAATATTATTACTTGTCAAAACAAAATATTAATTCATATATAAAAGTTAACAAAATCACTCTATAATATATTTACAACAGTGGATTTTTTTTAATAAGTCATTGTCGATCTTTTAATTTGAGGAAGGATCATTAGACAATGAATATTTTGACAATCTTAATAATATTGTTTTAATTAAATAAAATTGAAAAGGAAAATATAATTAAATTTCTAGTCACTTAATTGATACACAGTAAAACATATATCAAATTTTATTTTCTTCTACATACATGATATATCATGTGAGTAACATTAATCATGTTTATAATATAAGATTTTAAATTTGAGCTTTATTATAAAATTTTGTTAAAATAAGCAATATTGTTAAGTCACACAATTTTTATATTGGTACTATTATGACAATCGGAATGGATCAACATAATTAATTTCCAATTTGCTCTTAATTGTATCATGTGAATAAACAGAAGTAATTGTATATATATGAAAATATTGTGCCCAAATACGAAAAAAATGTAGTATCTTTGTATGGGGTTCTGAGGCAAAAATATCAAGAATAAATGCGGTAAGAAAGAAACAAATAGTAACAAGTACAAAAACAGGTTAAAAAGAACTGACCAAAGCTCTGAGGGGACTGAACCATCTGCTGGACCTGATTGTAGAAATCGGCGTACATGATCCGAGCGCCGGGGTACTTGGTGCGGAGCGTCGATATCTTTTGTGTGAGCAGCGAGTTGTGGTATGCAGAGAGGCTGTTGAAGTTCTTCAGGCAGCCGTTTTGGTCGTAGTTGCCCGTATTCGAGCTCTGGAACAGGGTTAGGTACAGAGGAAAACACCCGATTGGTAGCACACCCGGCACCACTATATCGACCGCACCCAATGCTATCAATTTCTGTTATATTATTCATTATTATTATTTCTATGATATCACTTATGTTTTTAGTTAACTATTAATCCTATTTAGTTTATTTTATTTGTCTAACAATTACCTTTTTTGTTTGATGAAGCAAAGGCAATTGCAAATTTGCAAGCTCACGTCAGATTGTTAGTTCACCAGTGGGTTTGGTAACAATAGTATGTTTGGTGTGTTTTTGCTTGCTAATAGGACAGTAGTATTATTAGAGCTACTTTTGTAATGGATTTGTTCTTGTCATACTATTTTAATTGGCAAGAAATTACTTTCTAAGGAAACAGAGAATTTGAATAGCTGAGTGCACAAATTACTACATTAAACAGAGCTATGTAAGATCAAACATTTACTTCTGTCAGTGGGTCCCATTGGGCCAAGGACCACAGTAATAAGTAATTACTGTCAGATTCACTGATGGTGATAGATGTATGTAATGTAGGGTTAGATCAAATCCAAATCTGATCTTGACATACCTCAATACCGTCAGATATTGTCTGAATAACTTTGGGCACATAAGTGCTCACAGTATCTGTGCTGGAGCCAGAGAACAAAGGGGCATTATAGTCATTTCCTCCAAACTCTCCCATGATGAAGAGTGACTTGCTAAGGTAAGACTTGCAATCTGTGCATATATATACCAACCGAAATTTATTTCGTCAGATGAAAGTAATAAAATTTAAAATATAAATTTTCCATTATGAATGTTTTGTTTCTAAACAGAGGATCTTAGTAAGATCTGCTTTGCTGTTTCTACTTAATTTATTATATTTCTATTAAATATGTCTTTGAGGCAAGTCATGATGTATGTACCAACCTCAAATTTTGCAAACAATAACAAACAAGGACAAGGAGGAAAAAAAAAATAAAGATATGATCAACAAAAGGTTGATAAATATATATATATATATATATATATATATATATATATATATATATATATATATATAGATATTCATTGCACTGCATATATACCGCTGGCACAAACCGAAGGCAAGATCTGTTGGAACCATTGAATTTGTGCATCCAAGGGGCCGTTGTTCCATATCTTGTCGCTCAAACCTATCGATTGGAAGAAATCAGAATTGAGAGTGGTGGCACCGATAATCGCCATGTTAGCGCCTTTCTGGAAGCTGGTGCCGCTCGACTTTGACGGTGGAAGCAGTGGCAAGCCAAAATATTCAGCTGCATTATGCAATTCATCGTAAAATTCATTATATATGGACATAAGTGAAATGATAATTATTTTTTTTTTTGAAGGTTAGTGGAAATTTTCCACTAAGAAATATATTTATATAAAAAAATATTTACACGGGTGAAATGATAATTATTGTATCTAAGTAAATTGTTACTGTACATGAACACAAATATTTTGTGATAGGTGTTTAATTAATAACACGTGACAACTTGATCTAATAAAAGGATTGAAATGCCGGAGGTACAAGGGCATTCATCTCTCACCAACACAAAACTACATATTGATTATGTAGCAGTATAATATGCTAGCTATAGTAAGGTCCCACAGAAGCCCGTGAAAAAGAAAAGGTACACCACAACCACACCACCATGTAAATTTTAAATGCACCAAAAATTTATGGTAGTTAGATATTAAGTACAACCTAAACAAGTTAAACTGCAAAGCATTGATTTACACTAGCTACATTATTTATGTGGTCATTATATATATGTAAGCAAATTTATTTGATGACAATTAAGTAATTTATACCTATGTAGTCAATGATGACCCGTCCGTCGGTGCACCTTCCAGTCGGCTTGCCAAAGAAGGTTTCGCCATAAGGAGGCTGGCCGGTAGTTAGCCAGGAGGGGCACCCGCCAGTGCACATGTTACCGGTGTCAGATATCGAGTCACCAAAGCTAAATATGGCATTGTAATATTTCTGTGAGTGAGACAGAGAGAAAAAAGAGCAAATAAGCAAAATCAAGAAAGAGAGCTCCATTTCAGAAAGAGACTGAAAGGGAGAGAGAGAGAGATGGTTTGATTGTGATTGTGAGTTGAAGGGATGGTGAGAGAAGGAGGGCAAATGCTGTGGATTTATAGTGTCAGTGCACGGTTTGTTAAGGGGCCATTTGTTTTTTATCTCTTTTGATTCTCTCCTCTTTTCTTTTTCTTTATTAATCATTTTTACATTTTCTTCTTCTTTCTGTATGTAACATGTCTTAAACATTTTTTGAAGAAGATATATATATCTTATTAAGCGTAGATGGCTTGAATTGTTTGTTTAATTAGCGCTTCTATCATTGACGCGCGATTGATTCCTTATTTCTTTTGGGATTTTTTATGTGCATGCCCTTTAGCCTTTTTATTTGAATATGTTTGTACTTTATGATAATATATTTGTACTTGGATTCCCAAAGGAATAGGGTTGTGTTAGCTAAGACTTGTCTATATTTATATGTAACATGGATTTATCTTATCATAAAATTTAATTAATCATCATGATATGATCTAGATGCTGAGTTATGTTACAAATAATTTCAGATAGTTTTTTTTTTTTTTTTTAGGTCATGACTCACACATATTTCCAAAAGGCCTAGATTCTTTAATCATGACAATATATACATTTAAAATGGTTCACACATGGTAGCACTATAATTATACAATAAACATTGGTTCAACCAAGACGACTATCATATATTTCTTATTAAATGGCTCATTTATTCTTATTCGGTTTGCTCATCTTGATGAACTTAGCGAAAATATTAGATGGCTCTAACATATATTATGAAATATTAATTAGATGGCTCTAACACATGGTATCGTAATCACATGAACAGCAACTAAAAGCCCAAGATAAAGGCGACTGGAAAGACCCGTCACGTTCCTTTTCTCCTTTTTTATCAAACTGAGATTTTCGTTACTTTTTGAAAAATTGAAATGCACAGGTAGAGCAGCAGAGCATTGTCATGGCAGTCAAGGAGTTGTTGGTTGATTCATTGAGTATTTTTGTCAATGACTACATTATTTTCAAACGAAAAAAAGATATGGCCTAGTATAGGTCCACATGTTGTGGGCCCAGTGGGCTTTATCTCGTACGTATTTCAATACTAGGTGTACACCTAAAATACATGGAACTGTACATCAATATACCAATCCTCTGTTTGGTACATTGGAATTGGAATGATTTGCACCTCACTTTTATTAAAGAAAAGACAAGGTGGTTTATTCCAAATCCTACCCTTGGTTCTTCATGTATCATTCAAAGAGAACTTTCTTTCATTCCTTCAAAATTTCTTTCAACCAACTCCAAAGCTCCTTTGCACTCTGACACTCAAAGAATAAATGCTTGGTCTCATCCTTTCTTGCAATACAAAAAACCCTGTTTTGTGATTCCAGTTGCACAAGTTTGAGCAGAGATGACAAAAGGTTAAGTCGGGTCAAATCAGGTCACAAGTTTGTTCTAGTATGGGAATTATCTGAGTAATTAATTAGGTCATTCTTGAGTTCAAGTTAATTACATATATAGGCTCTGAAGTTGAAGTCAATTAATGTGGTATGGTAACAGTTAAAGTGTTAATGTGGTCATTATCATATGAAAGGGAGCATTATTCCTTTTAATTTCATTCGACGAGACTCAAAAGAAACATTCTCTAGACATATAGGAATCGATACTATATTATGTCTAATTGTGTTAGTTGTGCCTTCACATCGCTATCCTCGGAACAAAACGATCGGTCCAACAGAACAATGAATTTTGATATTGGTTATAATTTGATATTGGTAATTTGTGTGGTGCTTTGTGTCGTTGTATGTTAAGCAACCACTTTCAAAAATTTAATAGTACGAGAGTTCATGTCATTTGATGGTTTTTATTGGAGCTATATATATAAAAAAATTGTAAGTGGTTTGATGTTCTCTCGTTGGGTAGCAAAGGTGGCTTTCAATCTATAGTTTCTAGTTGTTTTTCTTTTCTCTCCACTATGTAGCAATTTGGTGCCTTTACATAATGATTTGCTGGTATATGCTTTTAGACTTGCTATTTTCTCTCCTTCAACAGGTTCTATGTAAAAACCATCAAAATCCTAGTTATTTAGCTCTTTATACAGGGTTGCTGCATGCTAAATTAGATTTAGTTTTTCCACCTCTCTGTTAAACAACCATAGAAAATTATCAAATATTTTTTTGGCTGTTATTTATACAATAGTAGCATAGTAATTAGTAGATATTAAATTTTGATTTGTAGCTCGGTATATGCCAAAAACCTCGCACCCGTAACGTAACAAAAAAAAATTATAAGAAAATAATAATGTCATATTTGTTCCTTAATTATATCCACAGTATTATTATGGAGAATTAATTCCTTAATTTGCACATCAAATTGTATTAATTATCTTTTTTATTACGTCAACATTTTTATAGATTTCTCCATCATTTGGCTAACAACTTACTTTTGGAGGTGAATCACTTTTGTAGCATCACTAAAAGGTTTCAAAATTCGTTAGGATGAACAGTTTCATTAATTTTTAATCAATACATTATGAAATCCACGCAAGCCCACTATTAGATGGAACATGTTTAAAATTTAAGTGGGGTTTATCGTATAAAACAATCATGTATTGGAAGAACCTTTTATTAGATATAATTGGTTCTGTTATAATACACCAATTATTGTTATGATCACCATACTTTCAAATTTACTATTTTAATTTTCAACATATGAATCTAATTATTACAAAATATTTTTATGTCCTTGGTTTAGTCATATCAAAATATTGTTTAACCAAAGTGTGGTTCCAAGACACAGTTCAAGTATACCAGTCAAAAAGAAAAGTAAATCTTACTCCATTATTACAAGGCTGGAAACCAGGAAACAGAGGTGCAAAAAAAACAGAGTGTATTATTTCTCGCTAGAAGAAACTAACAACCCCTGTTTTATACCAATATATTTCAACTTTCATAGAAAGTTAGCTTGATGATTTGCAAACTTGCTGGTTTTAGCTTTTCATGTATATGTTATGAGAGCTGAACTGGTATCAAGTGGTACAGCTTTCAGAGTCACCTACCCTATTACATGTAGTATAGGTATTATTGGGAGCCTTTAAATTAGACACAGTAGTGGTTTCTTTTCCTTTGAAAAAAATATGAAAAAAGAAAAAGGCTATTATTCTTGGTACCTAAGAAATGGAACCTTCCAAAGGAGCTCATACAAAGACGCCACCTAGTAGGCAAGATTTGTTCATTTATTTTTCCAATTACAAGGCAGAATTCAGAAAATTCTTAGTTTAATAATCTCCTTTAGCGATGTACAGTCAAACACGCTACCTTCATTCTTTTGATATTTCTTTCTGAGATACTATGCGACAGGAACTATTCTAATTGCCAAATCAAAATAGTCTGGTAATGCAAAACAGCTGTGCATTCATTATTGGTAGTTTGGTACCCTATGATATGAGTTTGTAATTGGGTAAATATATGGGTCAAAATACGTATTATTCATTACTTGGATTACTGGATTAAGAATGCTCATTTGGGAGTATAACCTTCCTTGAATTTGACTCTTAATTTGGAAATAAATAATCAATCATTTTCAATATGTTGTTGAAACATGATACAATATCCATAAAATAGACTAGTACAAGCACCAATCTCAAAAGAACACTTTTTCAAAATTAAGCTAGCATTAAATGGCTACCTAAAATTCAAAAAGATTTCTCAAAGCTGTTTGCCTCATGTAGAAGAATTACCTAATAAAGTGATACGACTAACAATCTTCATCCACTCAAACCAAAAAATCAATTATCAGAATCAGCATAATTGAGCTAATTAGCCTTGTTAGGTAGAAGATAACCAAAAATGTTATAGCAAACCAACAGATGACTTTCAATTCCTTCTTGTCTACTTCTCCAAAATTTTACAACACTTTAGATTGGTGTTTCCAGAAAACACGGACACACTAAGAAAAGAGGTACGGTGGTAAATGAACAAATTTCTCTGATGGTAGAAGGTACATTTTTGCCCAGCTAATTAGTGCACTAAACTCCTTCAAAAATAAAAAAATAGCATGAGGTTAAGTTTTGTTAAAAAAATATATATTCAATGCGGTCCTACGCGCACCTTCTCAAATTTGACAAGTCAAAAGTACTCTGTTAAAATACGTTGTAACCAATCCACT
Source organism: Carex kokanica (assembly GCA_025461125.1). NCBI lineage: Eukaryota > Viridiplantae > Streptophyta > Magnoliopsida > Poales > Cyperaceae > Carex > Carex kokanica. Next base: position 168,527 of record JAJGRX010000024.1, read on the forward strand.
GGAAACATATAGCTCATTTAAAATACCTCCAGTAACAACTCATAGAAAAAGAATAACAAATTGACATAAATGAAAGAGACTAGTTGACACTTAGGCAAGTAATGCATAGCCAGTGTAGTACTGCACTTTTAATCAACCCAAGAAGTTTTATCAAGTTTCAGTTGAAATTTTTACAAATAGCAGTCTGACTTTATAAAAAGAATTATTTCAACCTGTTTACAATTTACAGTTCTCCATAATAAAAAATACTTTACTGGTGCTAGTGTCCCATTCTTCAATCAGTGCATACTTGTTATATACATCCCCTTCAAAGATACTGTATTATTATGCCTTTCACATTTGTGTGCTACCTTTCTTTCACTGGTACTTTAGACAAACATGTCCTTGGACAGTCAAGTTAGTGAAATGGTGATTTTCCAATTGGTGTCTGTTAGCAACGCTGTTCTTGATGACAGATGAGATATCACAGTCACTAGTTAAATTATTGGCTAGCTTTTTCAAAAGGCGATGCATACTTTGGAATGACATCCATTTCTTCAACATCTAGAACCAGTGCTTTAGAAATTACTTGTTTGAACAATACTTGGGCCAAGATTGAACTTGAGACAAAATTGAGGATCCAGTTATTTTTCATTTTATTTATCAAGGCAGCAAGTCCCATGGACAAATTAAACCATCCAAACTCATTTTTTACTCAGTCTTTTTATAAAACAACCTACAAAACCCAATTCTACATGCTGAGCATCTCTCAGAATTTACAGATATAGTTGGAGACTCCCCAGATAGATACATACCATCCATTTGGATCAGATTGATCGTACCATGCCTAAACTGTCTGATCTATAAGAGAAGGCCAACATGTATTCTGGACTCTTCAATTTTATGGGTACAATGGGATAGGATTCAAATGCAAAAACATTTGAACAAAACAATAGTTGGAAGATGATATTTCACAAGACATGTAAGAACTAATTTGATGAAGAAAACTTGTAGAGAAGTGTTTGCACCCGTAAATTATAAACAGACTGAGTTACTTGTGTGTTGCTCCTCCTAGTAAACCAACCAATACGTGGAAGGAACTTCAAAAAAAAACTAAAAAAGGTTCTTGAGTAGAAACTTGATTTGTTGAGACTACGCAGAATTTTCTTTTTCCATTGCAACAATGCAAGCCAGCCTGTCATGAACCTGGCGAACCAGTGTTTAGGCCATGTTAGCTGACTGGAAGCACATTGATTATTGGTATTTCAATATCTGTTTGGTTTGAAGAACTAGGATTTAATAATAGAAATCAGGAAAGTTGAGGGATCCACCTTGGAAAGGTCATTTGTTGCATCCTGACTGATTGTGTTGTCATACCTGGTTAAGATTTAAGCAGTTTTCAGCAACCAAATCGCAGTGACTACAAAAGATGGGGTGATAATGCCCCAAAAGTATTTTACAGTACATAGAACATGATTAGCATTTGATCTATGGTCATGATCATTTCTTTATTTACAACTGAGACTGATACTGCTCCCTCTGGCTGTAATTTTTTAGCTGATAAGTCGATGGAGTTGGAGTTTATATTTTATTTTCTCTGAAACCCTTGCATTGACCATTTGGGGGGAGTGGGTGGGTGGGGTTTGTGGGTTCGATTTAAAAAGCAGCACATGTTTGTTGGTTGTTTAATTCTGTTTCTGTAATAAAATGAGGTACTGTAATTGGGGTTGACCTCATTTGAAACCAGTGATAAAAGTATCAATTTTTTCAAACAAAAAAAAACAGACAATCAGCTTTTGGTAGGAGAAATGACTTAATTACACTTTCCTCATTTTTTTTTATTTACGGTGAGGGTCACACCTTTCCATATGGGCATATTTTTAGCTTTCAGAAAAAAAAAGGCTTTCAAGAAGCAGTGTTTTCTCCTAATTATGCAACAAGTGACAGCATGGAGCAAATACACAAATATATTTCTTAGAAAAGGGAAGTCTTATTATTATACCACCACATTTAATATGATTTTTTTGGGCATTTACTACGAACTCTTAATAATGCGGCTTATGTAGCTTACTTACCAGTGACGTGGTATGCCAGCCTCGTCTCGAGCTGAATAGTTGAACGGCCCCTTTAGTTCAACTCCATACTCCTCCAGCAAGTCTAACAAAATAAAATGAAAATAGAAAGGAAAAAAATATTAAATCAAAAGCAAACAGAAAAGGAACAACAATAACAATTCTTTACCTTTGAAAGTCGAACAAGAGGTACGTCCTAATTTTTGACAGACATTTGCAAACCAGTACACGCCAACTGCTACATGAGCAACCTCTTCTTCAGCTATCTTCGCAACAATTTGTGAAGATCTGTGGTCCGCACAACCAACTAGCTTTTGTACTAATCGGGGCCCTGCATCAAGACCTCTTGCCTCCTAATTTATGGTTCTGATTATCATTAATCAACCCATCAACACAGCATCAAAGTACTAAAGACTGCACTTCCTTGTACAAACTAGATATAAGATGTTTCTGATTTATGATGTCTATGTAAATAATTCTGAGTGTAAATTTGGGTATAACCTTAACAACTGTCAAATATCACATTTAACCTGCACAGGAGATCTATCTCGAGCAAAGGTTTAAATAGCGTTTATCGCGTCATAGCGGAATGGTTAAAAAAACGGGGCTATGCCCATATAGCGCCCATATAGCGCCATAGCTTTTATGGTCCGAAAATGCTATAGCGCGCTATTTAGAACCCTGATCTCAAGTACCCAGTGCATAGAAATATCATGCATATCCTTCAAAACAATAAAAAGCCTTTGTGTATTTTTAGCTCAGTTAGCTTAAAAGATGCCCCATTACTCATTCTCCGTGTTTTATATCAATATTAGAGTGGTGATAAATTAAAGAAAAATATGAATAAAGGTGCTTTATGAGATATATCTCTTTTTCAGGGTATTCATGAAATTTTCATCCTTAAGGAACATATAATATATATTATCAATTTCTTTAATCTAAATTAGAAATATAAACTAGAAGAAAACCTGAACTAGAGGAATTGCAGCCAGGCGCGCAGAAACATCCCCAGCTGTTTTAGCACATTCCCTCCACAGTAAGTTGTGAGCCGGCATGTCTCCGTACCTGTTTACAACATACCAGCGTTACCCTAAATTCATAACAACTTCACATTTGCATGACTTCCTCAACAAAGTACTCTAAACTTTAATTCTTACTTGAATCCAAGTTCAATGAGCCTCTGGGAGCACCATCCAAAATGGCGGCTTTCATCATCGGCCACACGAGCAAAGTCATCAAAAAACCCATCACCAAGGACATCATGCAACGGGGAAAACCGCACCACCGTGTCCCAGGCAAGATCAATTGCATTCAGCTCGACATGTGCTAAATTGTGGAGCATGTAGGCATTCAGAGGCAAACCTGAGTTCTTAGGAGAAGGTATCTCTTTTGTTAGTACCTGTAAATTTTCAGACAGCTATCAACATTTGATAAAAGACCGCCACTAGACAAACAAGAGAAATAAAAACCATCATGACAGGAAATATGCGTAACTCAAAACAAATAAACACTAATTAAACAAAGGAAGCCAGACAAAACTATTATATTATAACAGTTCACCAACAAATAAATGCATCACATTTATCAAAATCAAACCAGTACAAGGGATAGTACTCCCAATGCCGACTATTCTAGTTGTTTATTATCTATCAGCAATTAGATTATCAACAGAGATAACCTACATAATCATTAAAACTAGATTTTATAATTTATTTGACAAGAGCAAAGTTAAAAGGAAAGCTGAAGAGTATACCAGCACGGGCTTATCAGGCCTCGCAGGCTGGTCGGGCGCAGCCGCATGCCCTACAGGAAGCTTTAGCCGACGCCACTTAGAGAAGGCGAGATGGGAGAGCTTCGACTTGGCGAGAGGGTCGGCGGTAGAGAGCACCGCTGCACCGAGTTCAGCCAGGGACGAAGCTGACCCAATCGCTTCGACTTCTTGTACAGGGAAATCTTGAGGGATGGGCCCGCTGGGTCCCCACTTGCGGAGCTCACTGGGTGGGGCCCGGCGCCAGGTGTCAAGACCGCTCCAGGGGCGAGGGGATGAAGAGCAAGGGCTTGATGAAGTGGAGAAGGGAAGGGAAGTGAGACGGGAAGGGAAGGAGTGGCGAAGCGGGTGCACTGGCCTGGCTGAGGCACAGCGAACCGCGAGCATGACCGTGACTCGTAAGTGTTGTTGGACTTTGGTTCGATGGGAAAGAGGGTTAGGCGAGTAGGATGGCACCCGCTTCAAATATTCATTGCCTAAGGTAACAGAATATTTCTGTTTAGATCTGGACCGTCCGATTAAAGGTCCATGCAACCGATTGGCCCGGATTTTGATCGGATCTAAACACAAATATTCTGTTACCTCAGAGGATATGGACCCAACCTTTTACTATTTTTTTAAGTAACAATCATCTATTGCTCAATTTATTTTCTTGTTCACTAATTAAACAAAAAAATTGACCTAAATCCTCCAGAACTGCAATATTTTAGCAGTCTGATCTTGTGATGTTTCAAATCATCACAAATCACGAAGAAAAAATATATATATCATAAAACCTCTCTTCTGTTGTAGAGCAGAAATTTGTATTTTTAGAAATACATTAAATGATTCGGTCTCCTCGATGATCGAAACAAATATATATATATATATTTTTCCTACAAAATATTTAGAGTGAGGCTATGGTGCTATGCATAGCACCAATGGCTAGTGTACTACGGCTCAATATGGTACTTTTTAAAATCCTAACGGTCGATCTGACCGTTCAATGTGATATCCATATGAATATGTACTTGCAAACTAAATTTTATATTTTTTCAAATTTTTTTACTATTTTTTCAGATAGGTAGAAAAATTAGTGTTTTTTGAAAATTCTGGACCATCAAAATTCTACCTATCTGAAAAAATAGTAAAAAAATTCAAAAAAATATAAAATTTAGTTTGCAAGTACATATTCATATGGTTATCACATTGAACGGTCGGATCGACCGTTAGAATTTTAAAAAGTACCATATTGAGCCGTAGTACACTAGCCATCCGTGCTATGCATAGCACCATAGCCTCACTCAAATATTTAATATAACTTTAGAAACCAAAAATTATTGTTGCTGCGAATATCAGTTAAATTCATATTAGTAACAGAATAGATCCGGACTGTCGATCAGAATTTGCATAAATATTAAACAAGTTTCGTGAATCAGATTGATCTCGATTCTAATCGGACGGTTCGAATCTAAACATAAATATTATGCTACCTGAGAGTGTAGCTACCGTGCTACGAAACCGACACTCGACTCAACATTTTAAGTGTAATTTAAATTTTATTTGGAGTCGCCACCTGTAATGCTACAGGAAATACATTACCTTATATATTTATGCTAATGGATAATAGCTATATTCGTGTCTTAGTTATGAATGTGGAAGGTGTTAGGCACCACACTCACCCGAAAGATTAGTCTCTACTAATTCTAGCTTTCAAAAATATATTCAAATGATAATACAAATTACAAAATGAGATAAACTAACATAATAACAACAAAAAAGAAAAGAAAAAAACAGAAAGAAGGCAATCGAAAATTTTCAAGTCACGTAGATTTTCATTCTCATTATTAGAACGTCGTAATGATCTCTTCAATGGCTTGGATGAATGGTTTTAGTAGTTTGAGGACTAAGTTAATGAAATAACATAGTAGGTTTGTCACTCATTATTTTTTGAAGTTCATTCTATTAGAGTTTTATAGAAATATTTGTAGAAAACATGTTTTTCCTTTGCTTTTTTTTTCTTCTATGGGTTGAAGTCTCAACGTTTTTGCTCTTTTTTTGTGCTTTGGATGCTCTAACCAACCATGGAGATGAAGTGAGGATATAGGGGGCTATTTATAGGTGAAGTTTGAAGCCTCTTGAAGCTCAAAACCGTCCTTAAACTGCTGCTACATGGCATGCCCTACATCTGAATTTGTTTTGAACAAAGTTAAATACATTTGACTGGTGTTAGAAAGTTGTGAAAAAAACAAAATTATAATGATTCTAATACAGAAACAAAATTCCAAACCATGCACACAAGTGTTTAGCAGGTTTTACTTAATTTATATAACCATTTAACATATCATAATTCATGTTTTATTGTCAAGAAGAAGTGGAAACATGGCAGCAGGATTCTTGCTGTGTTTCTTTGCTTCATTTCAAAATTTGCACTGTTCTTAGGTCAATTTCAAGAGGATAAAAGATGAAAATTTGCAGCAAGGATATGACAAAATTAAGTGTACTTTGAATATGCATAAGTATGATAATTAAATTACTCTTAGTCTCAGTTCTTGCTACTGAAATTTTTCTACTGGATTTTCCTAGCTGCTGGAATTTTTTCTTATATATGAAAAAATCAGAAAGATGTTCTTAATATGTGTACATAGAAGGTAGATAATTTAGGGTTTTAAATTTAGAGTCCCAGGTGATGATTTTTTTTTTTATAAATTTTAGTTGTTTTGATTCGAAATACGAAACTTATCTCTTCATTTATAATTTGATAGGAGACTTTAGCTAGCAGTTTTTCTTCTTCTTTGAAATAATGATTTTGACTTGAGAATGAATATATTTTATGCTAATATTTTTGTGACAACTTAGTATGATCAGTTTTCTAAAAATATGCATGTGTGAAGGGTTAAGAATCATGCTAAAAATTGCAATCCAAGTGGTGCAAAAGCAAGAATCATGCTGAAAAATATTTTCAAGAGCAGCTTTTTGTAGTTCTACAATATCATATTAATATGAAAATTTAGTTTCAAACAAATTTTAATATGAAAATTATATTGAAAAGTTCAAATTAATTATTTAAACTTTAAAAATAAAATTATAAACGGAAATTAAAATATCCTGTTTACTTTTCAAACCATGACGCATATATCAGCTCTGTGCAATTGTTGTCATGTCCCAAAATGGGTATTTGTGAGTACTTTCACCACGTTTTCCCAACTAGTGGGCTAGTGGCCAATTTAAAAATTGGGAATTCTGGTGACGGGACAAAAAGTGTGCAGGTGGTGCCATGTTTGATGTTGCCGTGTTGTCATGTTGGTAAACGCATTTCTGTGACAAACCAGAATTACACATGATGTAACAAGGTCATGTGTGCCACACTAGATGACTACAATTACTAATATAATGCGTTATTTTTCTAATTTACTTAATTAGATTCGCAAAGTTTAATATAAGTTGTTTAGAATTCAAATCCTTCGATGTTATTAAAAAAGTTTGAGTAGAAATATTTTATTTACGTGGCTGTCATAAAATACTTGTAACTTGTAGTTATCATTAATTAGTCTAAAAAGCTCGATATTATGATCATATTTATTATAAATAATTAAAGAATGAACCAACAAAATCGTTATATTTCCTATAACTATTTTATTTTTATTTTTTAAATTTAACTACTATAGTTATATAGTAACAATATACACAATTAATTCGTGAATAATTTGCGTTTCATTCGTTTTTTTTACGTTTCCGAACCGAACTCCGAATAAAACGCAAAAAAATGTATAATACGTTTTATTCGCAAATAAAACGCGAATCATGAATTATTCATGATAAAAACACGAAAAAAAAACGTGATTTTTTTAAAAAAATTTGGAAGGGGGTTTAGTTTAGTTTTTTTTTCTTTTTTTTTGTACCGAATCATTCCTGAATTATACCCGAATAACGAATTTTTAATGTTGAACCGAACTGGAACTATTTGTTTGTCATTATAACTGCTTTCCATATGAAAAGCCATACGTTGAAAACTTAATTAATAAAGAATTTCGGATAGTTATCAATATATAATTAATAATTTGATTCTTAAATTCTAAAAAAAAAAATACTTTAGCAGTAGAGTTGCAGCTGGAAAAAGACAATAATTTATTCTCGCGTATAATATCTGTCGTTTATTTGAAAAAACGGAAGAGACAATTTTTTTTTTTCTATGCTGCTTTAGGATGGCCACACAGATAAGGAAACAGAAATACCAGATCCTTTGTGAGGTTTTGCTTTCCCAAGTCAATTACTCACCTGAGGATCCGTTCCTCCCAGGTACCTGATTGAAGACAATTACGATCGGACGGTGTTTTTAAGATGACACGAATCTTAAAACTGACCCCTACAGTCTCCGTAGGCACCGGATTGAGTTTGGCCCAAATAAGATTAATCTGGACCGTCCGATCGTAATTGTCTTCAATCAGGTACCCCGGAGGATACGGATCCCTTACCTGGACATCATTTATAATATTTTATCCCCTTCCTAGATCCCAATATAAACTCAAGTTAGCCTCTCTTTAATTCTCACACGTCTCTGGATCACTCTCTCTCTCTCAATCGACAAACATTTCCAAAATGAGACCCAAGCTGGTGCTCTTCGGCGACTCTATCACTGAGGCATCCTTCAGCGATGGTGGATGGGGCGCTTCTCTCGCTCACCTCTTCGCGCGCAAGGTAAACCAAACCAAATCAAGTCCCATTTCTCATCTCAATCTGATTTTGATCCTCTATTTCGTTTTTATTGATCAGGCGGATGTGATTCTGAGAGGGTACAGCGGCTACAACACGCGATGGGCTGTTAAGATCCTCGACAAAGCAATGGCTGGGATTGGAGGAGATGCTGAGTCACCAGCAGCTGTGACGGTGTTTTTCGGGGCCAATGATGCGTCGCTGCCAGATCAGAGCAGCGGATTCCAGCATGTGCCGTTGGAGGAGTACGTGGAGAATCTCCGATCCATTCACGCCTACTTCAAGGTCAATTTTTTGAACTAACTTTATCTCTGTTTTTGTTTTTCGTGCGGTTTATCTACAGTGACACGTGGGTCACGTGAACTGGAGAGGCGACATCCCAAAGTTTGAGTTGAGATCCGGACCGTCCAATCATAATCTACCTGATTATTGGGCTATTGGGTCTGACCCTGGACCTGAATTAACTCTACCGGCCCAGAAATGGAATGGGTCCAACCAAAAAAAAGAAAGAAAGAAAAAGAGAATTGAGTATATATCAAGGTTCTAAATAGCGTTTATAGCGTCGTAGCTGGAAGGCTAAAAAAAAGCTATAGCGAATAGCGTCGTTATAGCGGAAGCTATTCCAAATAGCTACATTTCGTATATTCAATATTTGTACTAAATATCAACATTATCTAAAGTCTCATAGAATAATAAATAACACCAAAGTAATTAAGAAATTATAATATTCATATTGAACCCGTACAAAGTCCAAATTGCGGTTCAAAATATCCATAGTAATATCATAAACTATCGATTTTTCATATTAAAAATATCTTAAGCATCATGATTCATGACATAATCTATTTTTTTTCTATTCAAATTTTAATTTCGGTTTGAACTTTTTTTCTATTCAAATTTCAATTTTTATTCCCAATTTCAAATTCATTTATCTGTAGCAAGTAGCAACAAATTCAATTTCGGTTTGAGATTTTTTCTATCTTTATTTAAAACCCATATAAATTGCTTTAAAAAAAAAAATCCATATTGTATAGCGCAAATAGCGGACCGCTATAGCGCTGTAACGGCCGTAGCGTAAATAGCACATTTTGATGTCGTAGCGTAGCGTTTTGGGTCCAAAAATGCTATAGCAGCGCTAAAGCGCCGCTATAGCGCGCTATTTAGAACACTGGTATATATGTTAACATTTAATTTATCGCTTATGTGGATATCAGAAGAAGTGGCCATCAGCAGTTGTGATATTTATTGCACCCCCACCGATTGATGAGGAAGGGAGAATCAAGTACGTCTGCTTTATAATTTATCATAATACTTTATACTTACTCATAGTCATACAACAAAATTAAACTCAACATATTCTATAGTTCGGACTCGAAGAGATAACTTGGAACTTGAAATGCACTGGGCTTAGTTTATACTATTGCAAAATGATATATAGTACCTCGTTTACTGCATGCATAAAATTTCTTTAATGAAATTAATCAAATCTACTTGTAAGTTTGGTGTCATTCTGCCTTTCATTTTTCCTTGTTTTTTCAAATAAATGATAGGGATCTTTGTGGTGATGACCCTTCGGGACAGGCTGAGAGGACAAATGAAGCTGCCGGGAAATTTGCAAAAGCATGCATAGCTGTTGCCAAGGAACTGAGCACCCCTGTCATCGACACATGGTCAAAGATGCAGGAAATCCCAGATTGGCGGACGTCAACCTTAAGGTATTCACATAATACTTTTTGTTAAATTTATCTCTGCATTCACTCAAAAAATTAACATGTAATGTTTATTATTTTTTTCTTTTTAAGCGATGGATTGCACTTCACCACACTGGGAAACAAAGTTCTATTTGATCAAGTTGTGAACACTCTGAAAGATTTAGGGCTGAGTGAAGAGAAACTACCTGTTGATCTGCCTTACTTTTACGAAGTCGACCCGAAAGATCCCTCTAAAACTTTCGGCAATTGAAGCATACATCTTTCAGTTAGTTTTATATCCTTTGCAACATTAGACATTTGGTTTTAATTATGTTCAGGTTAGATAAACGCCAGAATTAATAAGATGATCAATTGCACAGACATCTTTGTTCACACTTTCTCTGTTCTGGTAACATTCATTTGGTTACATGATTACATCACATATTGAATAACTTTCTGATGCAATTTGAGATCCGCAGGCCTTTATCACCATTTTGTTTAGATTTGAAAATGTCGAAACTAAAATTAGGAGGAAGCAGGTGGTGTCCAATGCCGTGAATTCTAAAATCTACATTTTGAAATACGCTTTAGAGTTCGTACATACGATTAATTTTAAAATCCATTCCATGAATCTAAACATGTGCTCAAATCTTTGTGGATCAAACAGCTGCGGTTGCGCATCGGACCGCCCCCTTCCCAGATTAGGAAGGCTTCGGGAACCAATTGATTTCAAGATGCTATGTGATAATTACTCGGATTCAGGAAAAAAAAAAAGTTCTTGAAAAGGTAAGGCAGTCTTAAAATCCTGTACTTAGAATAACTTACTGATAGAGATAATGTACAAAAAATATTTAAATTTTCACGAGTACGATCAGAGGCGGAGCAAGACTTTTAAATTATAAGAGTCAAATACACATTGTGGGGTCAATTATTTAAATTTTTTTTTGCTGAATGGAAGTAAACTATATATAAAATAAAAATTTGAAAATTAATAGAGATCAATTAATCCCAATTCAATACACATGGGTCTGCCCTGAGTATGACAATCAAAGCACTTAAAACTTTAAATGAGAACTACATATTAATTGATGGGTTAAAGGGAACCAAAACGCTTAAAACTTTAAAATCTGAAGTACATAATTTGACTGATTTGTACTTGTACAGTAGCCAGTAAATAGAATGTGATTAACGTGAAGTATATTGGTCGTACGTTGTGGTTACCCAAATGGCTTGTTTTGGCTGTTAAAAAGAAAATGTGATATGAATGAACGTCTGGATTAATAATGAAAAGTTGGTAAATAAAATATGTGTGAGTTCCGCTATAAAAATAAACTAGAAGGCAGCCTCGCTTTGCTTCGGCAGTGATTTACAAATGCGGTACGTACTATGTAAGTAGTGATTTACATATTATGCAAGTAATAATTAACATATGAAACAACAAAAACATGCTAGTTTACACTTTACATATAGAAAAAAAGTACAAAATTATACAATATATAAGCTAAATTGGTACAAATATTACGCAAGAGAAAGAAATCAATAATGACTACATTAACAACTTGCTCTTCTTCAAGAAGATCCTCGAAGAGGATTGGGTTTTGTTTAAAGAGATTTGGACAAAGCTTCATTCAAAGTCAAGATTGAATGTCCGATTTGCATTGAGATTGGTGCAAACATATTTAAAACTTAATAAATTTAAATAGCTCATTGAATCTAAAAGTCTGCACGAATTTTGATACAAATTGGACAGTTTAGGTCTGATTTTGGATGAGACTTTGTCCAAAGCCATTTGGACAAAACCCAATCCCGTCCCCATCATCATCAATTTTTGACTCTGCATAAAATAATTACCCTCCATTTTACATTATTATACTGTTTTAGCAAATTAAAAAAATAAATCTGCTAACAAATTCTAACGTCTTTAATTTTCAAAGTTGTCCAGTTTGCACCATCCTACATTACACCAAAATAATGTCAGATAGAAAAATAATCCAAATATGATTATCTTTTTACTCCTTTAATAAAAGATCAGATTTAATTTATTTGTACTATATAACTCATACCTGAAGTGATCCATTCTCAACCATGATTTTTTGTCTTTCTGAGGGTATGCTGGTGAGAGTACAGCTGGGTGTTGAAGAAAATAAGTGGTCAACTCATGTCAACCTCTATGTTCACAAAAACCTCCTTTTGCCATTTCACACAGCACTGGAAAAGCACATAGATAAGAAAAATGACCTAGTATTCAATACACTGGCTCTTTCTAATATGTACATATATTTCTTAGCTTAAACATGCTTGATGCATTCAAAGGATGAAGACACAGTCACATCTGCATAACTCTGACAAAGAGCATTGGATAAATCCCCAGTATGCTTAAGGGCAATGTTGTCCCAAAAAAATGCTGGTCCTCTTGGTTGCATAACTAAAGTAATACTTACTGGAAAATGTGTGCAGTCTCGAGTTCATTTTGAGTGACCCTTGCAGTGTGCGATCAATCTCCCGAGGGAAACAGACCTAGAGCTGCCCAAAAGAAGATCAATTAGACCCCATATGCCAATCTTTTGCCAGGGCATCTCAAAGTGGTCAAAACCAAAGTTGAAGTAGATTTTGAGCCAGGGGATGTCAATCCAATCATACATACAGGCTCACTCCTATTCGGCACAGCTGCAATAGTGAAAAATATTTCATGCTCCTCCCGTCATCAGGCCTAAAAGTCAGCTGTCAAACTTTCGTAGCTTGCAAATTAATGTAATTGCAAGTACATTTGGGTGGACGTAAAAAGGAAATATCATAATAGTCATACTCATCATAATTAATTGTGAAATTCAGATACGGGAAGCATTTATAACCAACTTTATTTTTCAACAATGACCATGGAACTTAACTCTCTTTTTTTGTATAACTTTTTGTAATTGCTTGCAGCTTTCAGTGGATATAAAAAAAAAAGAATAGTCAAACTTACTGCATTCCGTCATAGTAGGTTCTAGTAGAGCCATTCAGTGCGCCCGATAGGAAGGTTAGGCTCATCATCCAGTCTAAAGTCTCATGGCCACTAAATTCCTAGGTTGTATCATCAAATATAGTACAGTTATAGCAAAGTAATAAACTTTGAATGAAAATCAATGGCTTCACTTCTTTCTCCTGCGCATTTACTCAAACACATAAGCGACAGAATTCTGGTGACAGTTTATATTTAATCTGACATCGAAATACCATTCATCTTTTTCTAGCTGTTGGCACTAAAATATTTGGGAATTCGACCATTTAATAGGATGTACTTAGAAATATTAAGAACAACAAGTCAACAACATAGCAAGACTAAATGATAATAGGATGAAGCAATATAGCTGTTACTATCGACCTTTTTAGAACTCTATTTACCTATTTGAATGGAACAGCTTAGATGTTTTCTCCTGCTTTTATTTTGTTCAGTTTTATTTTTAATTTTTTATGTATTTTTTTTTCTGTTTTGGAAAGAAATGACAGATAAATTTGTTTTGACCTTTCCTTCTCTGTCTCTATTTTTCTAATCTATATAAATCAAGCGAATTCTTATCCTTTTTTCTTTCGACAATTGACTGGTAAATGTTGTATTTATTTATTTTTTTTGCTTTCCTGCAGTTGACAGGTGATATACACGAAGAGGTCGAGGGCCATAACCGTATGCTTGACAGAATGGTCTCTCTCTCTCTGTACATGCATGCATAGGTACCATGAATTTTTATATCAGAGATGATTCTCTAAATGAAAATGTATTGATTCTGCAGGGAAATGATATGGATGCATCTAGGGGAATCCTGTCTGGAACTGTTGACCGCTTCAAAACGGTAAATTTTAGATTGAAAATGAGAATCTATACTAAGAATTACCATACTGTCTGTACAGTAAGTACCCAATTCAGTCATCAGGGATGGACGCACATGTATACAGAATAGGTGTCAACTGACCCCTTATTCGTTTTTAAGCAAAAATGACCCTGGAACTCTAAACTTGATCCTTGAACTTCAAAATTTTCTTAAGATTGACCGCTATACTCTCCCCGGCAGAAGTTTTCTATGATTGACTTGCCAGAGTGCTCCTGTTTCCTATTTAGTGTCCAATAGTTTAATTAGCACTTAGTTTTCTATCATTGACTTGCAGTTGAGAAAGAAGTCCAATGATTTGTCAAAAGAAAAGAGTAACCGCAAGTTTTTATTCAAAGAAGTCCAATGATTGACTTGCGGTTAAGTAGCTCTGCCAAGCTCAATAGAAATATTGATTTAAGTCATATAAGCATAATATCGAACACCTGAGCTGCAATAGCATGAAGCAAAGTCCAAGTAGCTTTGCCAAGCTCAATAGAAATATTGATTTAAGTCATATAAGCATAATATCGAACACCTGAGCTGCAATAGCATGAAGCAAAGTCCAAGTAGCTTTGCCAAGCTCCTCTTTGGTCAACGGCTTATGAAGCAAAGTCCAAGTAGCTCTGCCAAGCTCCTCTTTGATCAATGGCTTCACTTCTTTCTCCTACGCATTTACTCAAACGCATAAACGACCGCTCGCTCAGACACTCAAAGTCTTATTTTGAAATATGAAATTCAACAAAGAAATCACCTTTATTGGTGGCGCAGCTACTGCCGTCTCAGCATCAAGCGAGAAAGACAAAAAGGGGCGAAGCGGGCTGGTTGTAAGAGAGTAAATGGCTAAGTCGTCGGCGGTACAATGACGCGCTATGAGAAATCGCCAAAAGGTGGGTCTAGAGAGCGCGAGATTGAAGCAACTGTGTTTATTACATGTTTTAATGGAGAGAGCGAAAACTGTGTTGGAGAGAAGGGAAGGAAGAGTTAAAGATGTTGAAAGACTGGAATTGCGTGAATCTTTCTGGAAGAAGCTGGAAAAGTAAAAGGAGGTGAGAGAGTTGAGAAGAAAAATTTAGAAAGGAGAATAAAATATTTCTAAATATTTCTTTTTTGTGGAACCCACGTGTCATACATACTGTAGTTTATACTGTAGCTACACCCTATCAGGATTATATATATATAAAAGATATGCGTGAGGCAAACTATATATTCAAACTCTCCTTTCTTGCATAATAGTAATTAAGAATATTTAAATTAATCTGAACTTTAGATGATTTGTTTAAGTATACTGGTAGAATGCCATTTTAACCACAAAAAAAAAAAATTCAAGCTATTGGAGGAAACTTAGAAAAAATTCTAAGTATTTTTTTAAACTTAAATATTCACTTGCGACTACCAACTTCGGAGATAAATAATAGATAGTTAATGGGGTTGTTTTGGATAATTAGAATGAAAATGGAAGAAATATGTTATAAATATCTATATAAACTTTGTAATCAACATGTTTAATTTGAAATCAAATTGGAGTATTGAACTCTCTTTCCTCCTACTGTCCCTCTTCTCTCTACACTTTTCTTTTCTCTCCCGTGCCTATCTCTTCTTCCCTTCTTACAATTGTCCTTATTCTCTCTGTATCAAATTACTCACAAATTATCAAAAATCTCAAAAGTCCATTCAATAGTCATGTCTTTCCCTTTAAGGACATGACAATTCACAACCAACTGTTCAAACATAAAATTACATCTGAATTAATTTAAGATGAGAATTTAAATATAGTGATAAATTATAACTAAATTTTAACATAGATTGCAACATTAATAACTATATAGAAATTTTAAAATAGAAGAAAACTTCAAGAATTTAGTTGCTTCCATCTAAAACATTTTTCTTAACTTTAATATCCATACAAGAAACACTTGAAACTCCTAATTATATTAGCCGTTTTATTAAACCAAGAAGAAAGAAAAAAAAAAGAATATGATAAAATACGACTTATGTGATGTAATATAGTTTTAGAAAAAAAAAAAATATAAAACATTGTTTATGTGTGTTTCAACTCTTCCATAACAAAGGTAAATTTCATAAAATGTTTACATATGCGCATAATGAGACTCCAAATTAGTTTGGGCAATCTCCACAGCTGCTCGGCAGGGAACACGACCACAAAACATACAGTATTTCATAACAAAATTCTTATTCATATATTTTAATTTCTCTGTGAATCCAATCAAATTAATTGAAGGAAAATACACATGAATTAGGAACTTTTTATAAAGCATATATAAAAAACATAATTTTAGATAACCAACTAGATTGATTAGTTTTTTACAAAAACCATAAGTGCCGGATAGTCTATTTGGCACGAACCATTTACCTTTTTTCTGTATGAAATAGCCTATTCGGCACCAAAGAATTATTCACTTTTTGTCACAAATCACAATAAAACTCTTGTAGAAAACACTGGACAACAAAATGCTTGACTTAGGGATATGGGAATTTAAATTCTGGGGATTGCTCGGTAAAAGAAGGTGGTCTCTGGTAAACAACAGATGCGGCACGGATTAGTACACTTGCAGTTAGTCCCCAAATCAGAAATATTTTATTCTCTGCTTTATAATCAAAGAAATGCACAAGGTATTTAACTCCCATCCATTCTCGCTCCTCTGTTCTCTTGTTCTCGTCCTAAAAATAACACAAATGAAACAGTTCTTAGTGCGCTTGAAATTTAAACGAATATATATAATTCAAAAGACTTGTATATAGAATTGCTTACAGAAGTAGTACCTTTAGGAACATTTCTAGAGGTGCATCGAACAACTCTTCGACTTCGGCAGGGTTCAAAACTGGCTTGAATGCATCTATATCATCCAGAATGGCAATTACGGGTGTCACTCTGAGAAGATGCTGCAAAAACAAACCTACATTTCATTCATACATTTGGACTAGGCGCATGTTAAAATCAGACACAAGTCTGAAATAAGATTATTGATTACAATGCATATTGATTACACAAATACAAGTTCAGTTAGAGTTAAGATACTACACAAGTCTCATTAAAAACAAATGAAACCACGAGGGATTATTTCCAAACCAATCTAAGCCAATACAAAGAAAACAATGGGCTATCTAACAGTAACTTGGCCGAATATGAGTTTAGTTGAAGACTGGTAAATAGATGAGAGTTGCACCTTAGATAAAAAGGGTTGAAGAACCGTAACAACAGAGGGATTATTTCCAAACCAATCTAAGCCAATACAAAGAAACAATGTGCTATCTGAGTTACTGTTATGTTCTAATGTGCTATCTAACAGTAACTTGGCCAAGTATCAGTTTAGTTGAAGACTGGTAAATAGATCAGAGTTGCACCTTAGATAAAAATTGAAGACTGGTAAATAGATCAGAGTTGCACCTTAGATAAAAAGGGTTGAAGAACAGTAACAACAGAAACCAAACTGGGTTCAAGCCCAATTTCCTCCTTGGCCTCTCTCAGCGCCGTTTCTTTTTCATCCCGATCCCCTTCCTCCGTCTTTCCTCCTGGCAACGACACCTCACCTGAATCACTAAAAACAAATTTTATGAAAATGCTTTGCACAGAATTACAGATTTATATTGGTCAGGGAATGTACCAGAGTGGGAAGAGAGATTGGAAGAGCGCTTGGTGAGAATCACGCGCAGATCACCCCTCGAATCCTCGAAAAGACAAATCAGAACAGAAGCTGTCTTGGAACGGAACTGATCGGGGCGGGATAGAGTAGCTGGCGCCGCCGACTCCGCCACGGCCATGGGAGAGAACACCTTGCCCCGAGCATCTACGACGGGAGCGTCTTCGTCGGAGGTGGAAGCGTCAAGAGGCGAGGGAGGGGGTTTGTAGAGGCGGAGCTGCGAAGCGAGGTTGGCGAGGCGAAGCGATCTGATCTGATTTGGGTTGGTGGGAGATGTCGCCATGGCTGCGAGTCGGAGAAATGCTCTCATCTCGTCATATCGTATTCGTAGCGTCACTTTGTTCGTCAAGTTGCGCAAGTTGTCAGTAATTAGTAATTAGTAATTAGTTGTTTTTTCTTCCACCTAGCCACCAGATTTGGAATTCATAGTAGGTCCATGGGACCTACTTTGGTTCGATGGGTGTGATGACCATACGATCAGCATAAAGATTCGTGCACTCTGCATCAAAATCTGTGTGAGTCTATATCAATTTCTGTGTGCACAGATTTAATGTTAATCGTATGGTAGTAGAGTTAATTGAACCTAAAAATAAATCCGATGCCCATCGGACCTACTCCTAGATTTGAGAGAAAGTCAACAGAGCTCTTTTTAAGAAAATATTAAAAAAAACACTTTATTTATTTTAAATTACTTCAAAAATTATGAAGATAATTATCAGGGAATGAATGCAATCTTTTAAGTGAGATTGCATGATTTTGATAGACTATAAATGGTGAAAGTTGCAATATTTTCCTTGTGGAATTTATTTATTTGTTTATTTACAGTTCCGTTGAAATTGAGTCTCACAATAATAGGTCACCAAATCCAATTGAGCCCCAAAGTTGCGACAATTATAGCTTATCACATGTTTAAGACAAATGGGGGAGATTATAAAAGTTTAATCAATTGTAACACATACTAATTAAATGATAAATATTAGTAAATTTAACTATAATTGTAAATATTAGCGCATGACACATTGACATACAACGAAATAAAAAACTACAACAATAAAAATGTATTTTTAAATGACATTTGAAATATGAAAAGACATACCAATCAGAAAATTGACACATTGACATGCAACGAAATAAAAAATTACAACAATAAAAATGTATTTTTATATGACATTTGAAATATGAAAAGACATACCAATCAGAAAATTGACACATTGACATACAACGAAATAAAAAATTACAACAATAAAAATGTATTTCTAAATGACATTTGAAATATGAAAAGACATACCAATCAGAAAATCGAGTATCAGATAATTAAATAAAGGGGTTTAAAGTTTTCGGAAAAAATTAAAACATCAGGACATAAACATATAGCGAGTACATATCTAAATAAATTTAGACTTCTACATGTAAGAAAATATCAAAAAGATGTATAGAAATAAAATAAGTCAGACTATTTGATTGAAGAACTGATATTCAATCCGAAATTTCACCTTTTAATCAAAATCATTGACGGATCAAGAAACATTTACGTACTTAATATAAGAAAGGAGATATCAAAAATAAAATAAAAATTCCCCCAACAAAAACTATGTTCGAATCGATGTTGAATTTTCTGACAACACGTACCATCTGGAAACGAAAAACTTGATAATGGGCTAACTTTACTTAATCTATTTAGAGCTCCTTTCAAATGTTATTCGGGTTCGGCCGTTTGGCTTCTAACAAACATACGGTTCAGAAACTCGAGCCGCTGTAACCAAATCTTTTCAAAAAGAACCTTGAGCTTCTTTTATTTTAGGCTGTACTATAACGCAGCTGTTCTACAATTGAACAAATGGTGCACTGTTGCATTTAACATTTGATATGGTAGAATCCTCATATAAGATAAAAAAATTCATCCTTATGTTTAAAAAATTAGTTATTGAGTTAATGGCATGGTTTAATGAGTTTTCTTATTTCTTGGAAGATTGAGTTCCAATAGTTTGGATGTTGCTCTGTAAAGGAAGGAGGCCTTTGATAAACAACAGAAGCAGCACGGATCAAGATAGCAGCAGTTAAACCCCATATCGAGTATTTTGTATCATCTTTTGTGTAATCGAAGAAATGCATGAGGTACTTAATTCCCTGCCATTCGCGGTCTTCAGCTCTCCTGTTCTCATCCTAAAATAAATAATGACAGTCAAAACCATAATTGCATGCAAAATACCGCAGCAGGGCTGTTAGCTCAACTTTGTTTCTTTCTTTTGAGAATAAACAAGCAACTAAAATTACAAAATACAGGACCCACAAAAGAAAAGCTGTTTTTTTGCATGTACCTTTAGGAACATCTTCAAAGGCACGTCGAATAATGCTTCTACTTCAGCTGGGTTCAAAACAGGCTTGAATGCATCCTTATCTTTAAAAATGCAAACTACAGGTACCACTCTGAGAAGACGCTATGAAAAGATATTATACTTTTTTGAGTTAATATCCTCCCTATATACTGAATCCTAGTTTTACATGAATAGCAAAATTAAAATAACAAATTCAATCAGCAACTGAAAGTCCAGATTATTGGAACTTAGTTAAGCATCATAACAAAATTCCAGAACCAATATCCCTCAGCTTGGTGCCTAATCAATTAACACATCTCAGGAAGAGGTCCTGGAAGCGAGATGCTTTGGCTAATTCAATGTGAAATACTTAGAAAGAGAAACTACTTTTAAGAAAATGAACTGAGAAATTGCATGTATTAAGAGCCACAGTACTGACGAATTGTACCTTTGTAAAGAAGGGTTCAAGAACTGCAACGACAGAAACTAGATCAGGCTGAAGCCCAATCTCTTCCTTTGCCTCTCTAATTGCCGTCTCCTTCTCATCCTTATCCCCTTCTTCTGCTTTTCCTCCTGGCAATGACACCTCGCCTGAATTTAACAATCCCAGTATTAGAAAATAGCAAGATAATCAATATAGAACATACTAAAAAATACTACTGCACTGTTAAGAAAAGCAAAATCAGCAAAACACCCCCCGTACATCAGACAATCCTAATTTTTGTAAAAGAAACCAAAGATAGTCCCTGGCACAGCAGCCAGTCCTCATACTTTGGTACCATCAGTACTGGTATCGCACAATGTGATTTACGTCAAGGTTACAACAAAACCAACTGTTTCAAGAAAAATAATGACGGCTTACTTTTCCTTAATAGACTTACTAAATCATACTTTGAAATACTCAACACTTAAGAATGATAACATTTTCAAATTGTGGATTCTCTGTGTTTTGCGATCTTTAACTAGTTGTGTTGGAGTTAATCCATTCGTTAATTAAAGCATGACACCAACAGCATGAGAGGTAATTAACCGGTTAAACATTCTACAGATCTCAATTTAATACAAGGTTCATTTTACTGCATGGTTGGATAGCTCATTAGCTTTCCTGCAACGCATTTACCAGGGGAAGTGTTGAGGTTTGAAGAACGCTTGGTAAGAATGACGCGCAGATCTCCGTTCGAATCCTCAAAAAGACAGATGAGAACAGCGGCTGTCTTGAAACGAAACCGAGCGGAGCGGGAGAGAGAAGGCGGTGCCACAACCGACTCCGCCACGTCCATGGGAGAAAACACCGGGCCCCGATCATCGACCTCTGATTCTTCCCCTTCGGAGTCGAGAGGACAAAGAGGGGCTTTGTAGAGGAGGAGCTGCCGCTCAAGATCGGCCAGGCGGAGCGATTTGATCAGATCGGTGCTCCTGATTGGACAGGTCTCCATGGCTACAAAGCGAAGAATCGCTCTGAAACTACGCCGTGGCGACTCGTAATTAATGGCGCACAGACCCCTCTCTCTCTCTCTCAAATTCAAGGCGG
This sequence comes from Carex kokanica, assembly GCA_025461125.1. Taxonomy (NCBI): domain Eukaryota; kingdom Viridiplantae; phylum Streptophyta; class Magnoliopsida; order Poales; family Cyperaceae; genus Carex; species Carex kokanica. The sequence continues at coordinate 190,082 of JAJGRX010000024.1, forward strand.
AGTTGGTGAATCGCACATTGGAAATTAGTTGCGTACCAACCACACCCCTTCCTTCCAATTAGTTGCGTACCAACCACACCCCTTCCAGAAGGAAGGAAGCGGGGAAGAAGAAGAGGAGTGGCATCATCAGCTCGTCTCTCCAATTGTATGAATTTCATTGGATGATTTCCTGCACATCTGAACCGTTTATTAGATATCAGACGATCAGAAGTTAACCGTTAGACATAAAATGAACGGTCCAGATTCATACAACATTAGATGTTCGTTAGTGTGAGATTTAGAGGACCGAGGAGCTGAGAATTCGTATCCTCTGCGGAGTTAACCCCTGCGGAGTTGTGCGGATCTTTTAATCTGGTCCGTTCGTTTTGATCGGACGGATCAGATTCTATTGAAACCCGAATTGAAAACAAAAAAACAAAATTTTCCTTTCCAATAAGATCTGATCTGGTCCGTCCGATCAAAACGAACGGACCAGATTAAAAGCTCCGCACGACTCCGCAGGAAAAACTCCGCAGAGGAACCGGTCGGAGTTATTAGCACCGCTAATATCAATGGGGCTATTGCTCCAACATTAAGTATAGATACAGACCGTCCGATCAGGATCTGCACGAATATTAAAGAAACGCGGAGAATCTATTTCTGATCCGACGTTCTAGATCCAAACTAATTTGAGGTACTTTAGGGGATCCCGACACGAGGAGCAAGCTATTGTGCAACTTTTTATTATTTTTTAGCAAAGACAGTTGTACAAGTTGGCTGGGCTCCAGTGGAGGCTATATGAATAAATGATGGTTCATTCATGCAAACCAACTGGGCTAGCATGGGCCATTGGGCCCTGTTTCGATTTTCATAATTTCATCAAAATGATTTGGATCTACTAATTGTTTTCCCTACTTTTGACTTTCCTACAGGAGCGGATGATTGAATATTGATGCTTTAGCAAACCAACTTTTTTAATTAACCATAATTAATTAATTTTTTTTTTTTACGCAAACCAACATGATTACCTTCTTTTTTACAAAAATCATAAGAACCGGAATGTCATTTCGGTCTGTTATTTTTTTATTCCGGACCAAAATGGCATTTCGGTCTGGTCCCCTTTTTGGATTTTTTGTGGTACTGGTTTCACAAGTTTTCATATGAGCTGCCACAGAAAATCCAGAAAGGAGACCGGACCGAAATACCATTTCGATCCGGAATAAAAAAAAACAACGGACCGAAATGGCATTATGGTTCTTATGATTTTTGTAAAAAAAAGAAGTAACCATGTTGGTTTCGTAAAAATATTTTTTTTAATTATGGTTTATAAAAAAAAATTCTTAGCAAACTCGCAAAATGGTCCTTGGATGTTTACAATTTTGCTAATTGCATTTTTAAGTAATGGATCCAGTACTATCAAATCAATAGAAGCGTGAAAGGAAGTACTAACACTCCCTCATTAAATGAATTATATTACTTTTGGATCACTTATTGATGACTATATTAAAAAAAATGACAGTTTGTCTTTCTCCAATCAACATCTTCATGCTGAAATTAAAAAAAAGGGACCGACTAACTATCCCCAACTCCTATCCCCCATTCATCCCCCAGTCAATAACTGCCTTTGTTGACTGCTAATTAAGAGGGGACCACAAATTTCAGCGCTAAAAGACAAAACAAAACGCGTCATTATCGCGGCGAGTACAAGTATTCATATATAATCCATCAAGTATTCATATATAATGCATCAAGTATTCATATCTAAGATATCAAGTATTTAAAAAAAACTGGACACATCACTCATTCATTTTTTACACATTTTTAGAGGTGAGATTTTTTCTCCGTTCACTCTAACCAATATTTTTGACAATCTGTTAGGAATTTTATAAATCTAAAACCACGAATGTCTTTTATATAATTTTATCTTTCAAATGAGATCCATGATGACATACTTTCGAGTTGTCTGTTGCACAAGTATTCATACCTCGTCATTCAAGTATTCATACCTCATTGAGCAAGTATTCATAACTCAATAGTATTTCACAAATAAAAAACTAGACACATCATTCACTCATTTTTTACCGATTGAAATTTCATTACCACTCAATCACTGGAAGTGTCCAGTACACTCTATCTTAGGTATGAATACTTGTTCGACGAGGTATGAATATTTGCTCGACGTGGTATGAATACTTGCATGACGAGATATAAATAATTTTACGAGGTATGAATACTTGCGCGATGGATAACTCAAAAGTATTTCATCATGGATCTCATTTGAAAGAGAAAATTGCGTAGAAGACGTTTGTGATTTTAGATTCGTAAAATTATTTACAGATTGTAAGAAATATTGGTTAGAGTGAACGGAGAAATAAAAACCACCTCTAAAAACGTGTAAAATATAGGTGAGTGATGTGTCCAGTTTTTTTTTAAATACTTGATATCTTAGATATGAATACTTAGTGTATTACATATGAATACTTGATGTATTATATATGAATATTTGCGCATCAGTTGTAAAAAATTTCAAATATAAGCGGTCCCCCATGTAATTAATGATTGATACACGTTTTTTTTTGTCCTTTTGTGTTTGAAGTTGTGGTCCCCTAGATAATTAATGATTGGGGGATGAATGGGGGATAGAAGCCGGGGGAAAAAAATCTTTATCCTAAAAAAAAGATACACTCAAGAAATTCATTTATCACTTAACTTTGATTCATGCAATTAAAAACTCTATTAATTAAAAATTAATCTATTATGTCCATACAGTATTAATTACACAAAATGTATAAAACTAAATTCATAAGTTATTAGTCCCTAAACCTATACATATGAACAACGTTAAAAATATGGTAATGATTTATAAGAAACTTTTTTAATTGACATGTAAATTTTTATTCTGTAACCTGAAAATAATATTTGCACCGAATCCAACCCTACTTAATTCTCTCTTCTTCTTTTTCTTATAGACACTCATCGGAACCGTAACTAATGGCGGCTCATGATTGAAAATTTCATTCTACAAGAGTAAACCCTACTTTGTGTTGTTTTCTTCTTGAATACACTTGTCAGAACTCTAGTTGATGACGGCTCTGATTGAGAAATTTATTCTACACTTCCAAAAGAGCTTAATTCTCCCATCCACACTAAACCCTACTTCCTTCTACTAAGCTTTTTCAACAAACAAACAAACAAAAAAAGACACTAAACCCTACTTCTCTTGCTTTCTTATGTTAAAGTGAATATTTGATCAAATCATCTAGTGTAAAAATGTTTAGATTGCACAAGTTTTGAAAAGAAACAAAAAAGGAGTGAGTTTATGGTACATAGCACGATTTGGTCCGTTATATGGATCAATATTTTCGTTTTCAAATTTCTAACAGTCAATCCGAACCGTTCAACATGATTTTCATATGAATATGTACTTGTAGACCGAATTTTAAATTTTTTTCGAATTTTTTAACTATTTTTTAAGATAGATAGAAAATCACTATTTTTGGATGGTCCAAAATTTTCAGATCAAGTTATTTTTAACCTATCTTAAAAAATAGTAAATAAATTCTAAAAAATATAAAATTCGATATTCAAGTACATATCTATTTGGGGATCATGTTGAACCGTTAGAATTTTGAAAATGAAAATATTAATATGTATTATGAATCAACCCATAATATGGATAGTAGCATAAAGCCACTCAAGAAGAAGTTTGAAGTATAATATTTGTATTGAAGGCGATGCTTGGACTAATTTTCCTGTCCTGTTTTTGGAAACAGCATATCAACTATTGGAGATAAGTCATCGACCTTGTTGAAAAAATGATTATTATATGAAAATATATTTGGATAATAAATTTTAGAATTTTTTAGAATTTTTTAAAATAGTTAGAAAATCAAAAATTCTGGAACAAGTGATTTCTACCTATCTAAAAAAATTAAAAAAAATTCTAGCAATGTAACATGTAAATTTATTTTCATATGAAGATCATGTAACAATTCAGATTGACTGTTTGAATTTTAAAATAAAAATATAGATCTATAGCACCAATTAATATGTAATATGCGTATTACGGTCATAACTTCAACCTTTAAATTTTAATAAATACAATTAAAGAATTACAAACTCTTTTCATCATTTAAAAGTAGAAATCATTTATTCGAATTGTACAGTTATAGGTTATTATCATATCAATCTACAAACAGGACGATGCCAAAATGCAAAATACAATCGCTTTCTACTCGAGGAAAAAAAATGTTCCTTGTGCCGAATTGGCCTCTCATATTGTTTGATTGTCAAATTGAAATTTGACTAATAGGTTCATTTTATCAAATCTCTTTTTAATTTTTTTTATTAAAGGTAGTCTAAAGGTACTTTAATATTTTATTAATTCAAAAAGGGAGGGTTCAAATGCATTCATTTTTGTGTCTCCATCATACCACTATTTTTTAAATAATAATAAATTAAAATTTAATACTCAAATATCAAAATAAAATCATTAGATTTTTTTAAGGTAAAAAAAGAAGTAAAACCGTTAGAATTGATCATTTCTCTATACACATATAAAAGATTACGACATTTTGACTAATTTATTCATTAAAAGCAAAACTAATAAGTAATAAAAAAAATGTACATATAGACAAAATAATATAGATCGCATTTAATGGTTTTATTTTGATGTTTGAGTTTAAAATTTTTAAGTTATTTAAAAATTGAAGGCATGATGGAGACAAAAAAAAAAGACATTTGAATCCTCCTCAACTCAAAACAATAGTTTGTAATACAAAATCAGAAAAGAATATACATTAAGAGCTTATACCATGTTAAAAAAATTAATCAAAAATTATCTCCTAGCAAATACATCACTTTTAATTATTAATAGTAGATTATCTTCCACATTCCTCAAAATTCGCAGGGCCATTTTCGTGAGTCTGTTGAGCTGTTTTCTGATGCCTTTTCACCAAACTCTTCTGAGGTTTTGCTCCCTTCTTCTTGAAATTGTAAGAGAGTGTACGAGAGAGTGCTATTGAGTTTGATGATCTCTTGTATTTGTAAGACTCTATTGATCTAGTGGATTTGTGCTGTATGCTCTCATGAATTTCCCCCATAAGGGTTTTCACGTAAATCTTATGTATTTTCTTATTTTTTGTGCTTGCTTCTTTACTGTTTTGGTGTCTTGTGTGATTCCTCTATTTCTCCATTTATTGTGATTTGATGTATGCACACAAGGTGTTTGAAAAAAATATTCTTAGAAGCATTTGTGGTGCAACCTTGTTTGTTATTTACCTTATTTACCCAACACATTATACTCGAGGCACTTCTTCACCTAATAAATATAGCCCTGCATAAATTGTGAAGTTTTCAGTTAAAAATTATATTGAACTATACAATATATATTTACTATTTAAATATAAATAATTTAAATTTAAAATTATATTTATATTCATATTCAGATATTGAATATCTGTATATAATTTTAAAATGTTTTACTACAGCGAAAGATGACTTTCACTGACATTCGAAACACTTTTCAGAAAAATAAATTCTCTGATAAAGCTACATTATTCTTTTCCGCTTTACAAAGTCACGCCTAAAATAACAAATCCGCCGTATGTATTTTAATATTATCGTATTATGTTTATGTGACGTCGGTAACTGAATCGTATGTATTTGAAAATCTATGTCAGCAATATTGATGACTCAACACGTCATTTAAATTGTCTTTTTGACCGACGAAATCTAAAAACAACATATTAAATTGCTTTCATTTTACTAATTAAATCTATTTGCATGTACTTATTATTGGATACTCTAGACGTCATCTCATATTGTTTATAATATAATAATCATAGAGAATCTTAATAAGCCAAAGTACCATTAATTGCGGTTAGAAATGCTAAGTATTTCCTATTTTTCAACTCACTTGTGAACAACAGAACTTAATTATCAATCACAAAACTTACTAGGGTGAATGTGAATTCATATCACCTAAGTAGGGGTGGCAAAAAAACTCGTAGCTTGTGGCTCGATCGTGACTCACACCTGACTCGCTCGCTAGCAGCTCGCTCGTTACTAGACTGAGCTGTTAACGAGCTAGCTCGCCACTAGCTCGGTCCAGAATTAACGAGTTCAAGCTGGGGTCTAGCTTGCTCGCCAGCTCGCGAGTTAGCTCGGCTAGGCATCAATTTGTGAATTTGTATGAATTTGTGTGCATTTTATACTGTCTAGCTCGGTCCAGCTCGGTTAAAACAAGATCCAGCCAGATCCAGCGAGCCAGCTCGCGAGCTAACTCGGGCTGGCTCGTCACAATTTCAAGCTGAGGTTTTAGCTCATATGCTCTATGTCCAGCTCACTGGGTAAGAGTTCGGTCCAGAATTAACAAGCTGAGCTAGAGTCCAGTTCGGCCCGAGCCAGTTCGTTGACAGCCCTACACCTAAGGTTACAGAATATTTTTGTTTAGATCCGAACCGTTCAATGAGCATCAACACAAACATTAAAGGAACTCCGTGCATTATTCCACCTTAGACTGGATTGATGCGGATTTTGATTGGATGGTTAGAATTTAAACAAAAAATATTTGGTTACTTCAGAGGATATGAATTCGGGTCAATGCTGTATGGTTCATACATAATACAAAAATATATCAAAATTGGCACCTAAGAAACATCAATATATTCAAATCAGTTTTTTCAAGTACAAACTTCATATTTCACAACTAATAGAAAACAAGGTTCACATTTAACAATGTAAAATCATATGCAAATCAAATTTGACAAGTACAAATATGCATAATTTGAATTTATACTAGATCAATACTTAACAGAGGATGATGTAAAACTTTATTTAATGGGGTCAATCATATAGTAATTAGTTTAACAAATCAATACAATTTTTTTAAAAGAAGAGGGTATATTTAACAATTTTTCTAAAAGGTTAAAAAATCAATACATTTTTTTAAAATTTGAAAAATAAATGGAGGTCAAGGATCCCAATTCCTCTATATGTATCAATACATAACAAATTTTAATATGTATAAAACATATTATATATGTCAAGCATCAATTGTATAGAAGTTCGAATTGGCACATCATCAATTGTGTATAAATATATTATATGTCAAGCATCAATTATTTATGTATAAAATATATTATATGTCAAGCATCAATAAATTATATATGTATAAAGAGGAGGATCTAGTGACCACAATTTTGAATTACAGCAAAGTTACCAAAAACTATTTTTTACATTTTCAAAGTCCAAATCGTCGATCCAAACCATTCAACATAATCTCCACAATAAAATGTGTTTCCAGATCAAATTTTACATTTTTTTGAATTTTTTTACTATTTATTAAGATGGGTACAAAATTCAATGGTATAAATTTGACTAGTTTTTGTACTCATCTTAATAAATAGTAAAAAATTCAAAAAAATGTAAAATTTGATCTGGAAGCACATTTTATTGTGGAGATCATGTTGAACGGTTTGGATCGACAATTTGGACTTTGAAAATGTAAAAAATAGTTGTGGTAACTTTGTTATAACTCAAAACTGTTGTAACTAGATCAGATGTATAAAATATATTATATGTCAAGCATCAATTATATATGTATAAAATATTTAATTAGGTTTGAAATGGACGTTGGCAGTACCATATGAATATGGTACTTTTTAAAATTCTAATGGTCGATCCGAACCGTTCAATGTGATATCCATATGAATATGTACTTGCAACTAAATTTTATATTTTTTCGAATTTTTTTACTATTTTTTTAGATAGGTAGAATTTTCAGTGTTTTATACAAATTCTGGACCATCAAAATTCTATCCATCTAAAAAAATAGTACAAAAATTCGAAAAAATATAAAATTTAGTTTGCAAGTACATATTCATATGGATATCACATTGAACGGTTCGGATTGACCGTTAGGATTTTAAAAAGTACCATATTGAGCCGTAGTACACTAGCCATTGGTGTTATGCATAGCACCATAGCCTCACTCTTTATGTATTGTTTGATATCATTTCTAAGATACTTTTATTTTCAATTTATTTAATTTAGGTCAACCAATAGTTTGAACAATGTTTTTCTTTTCTAAATAGAACTAAAATGTTTTTTAATGAACAGTGCTGTTTCAATTTTATCTACAGCAATATAGAAAAAAAAGAGAATAATATCATGGTAATATTTTATTTAGGTCAAAGCCGCAAAGTTTAGGACCAATTTCTAGTCATACATAACTTTTGAATAACAAAATTTTAAATCAACGGGTGTAAAACCTTAAATCATAAAAATGTTCGCCGACACCGTGATCTGAATTTTTCTAATGATCGTGTGTAGTGACATGAAATATACTTTCATGTAGGGCCAGGCAAAATTGCTCAAACTCGTAACTCGTTCATAACTCGATCAATTACAGCTCGCTTTAACTCACTTATTTACAACTCGAGTCAGTTCCAACTCGAGTTTGGCTGACTCGTTTAATAAATGAGCTGAGTTTGAGCTTATTCCAACTCGCTCATTTATAACTCGAGTTACATATAATTGGTTACAATAAATCTCAAAAATTGTTTTAGTTAAGCTGTTGTTGAACCCAAAGGTCATGTAACATTAAGCAAAATGTAAATATAAAATTAAGAATTTATAAAGAATTTTTAAGAAAAAAAAAACATGTAGCATTCAGTGGAAAAGATTTTATTAACCTAAAGTGTTAGATTAAATTATGAGTTCAAATTCAAAATTTGAAGTCTTGAAAATTTCTTTGTCATTTGATTGTCTTATAAAAAAAATGAGAGTATGACTTGTTGAATTTAAAATATATATTACATTAGATTAGAAAATTCTTTATTTGAAGTGAATTAATATAGTATTGAGAATTTTTAAATTTCTGTTCAACTGGTATTAGTTTGAAATTTCTGAAATTAATTAAAAGTGAATATTCGAATGTTAGAAATTGAAATTTATGAGATACAAAATGTAGTATTAAATTATTAATACTCGATAGATATATATTTATCTTCTTTCATAGTTTTGGACTAATTTGTAAATCATGAAACCAAACGTTTCTAGACTTAGTGGTTGTAAAGATTAGATACCAAACGTGATCGGACTTTATGGTTTAAAAGATTTTGACCCAAACCATTTATTCTAATAAGATTCTGAGAGTTCTGATTTACTTATGTAATTTTGGTCGTTCAATTGAATACTGTTGTTGAGCATTTGCATTCGTCATTATGAAGTGAACTGTTAGTTTCTCGTGCGGAGATTTCATCGGAATATGGATTTCCTTTGAATCCAATAATCTGAGTGGCAATCAGCACTGAGAAATAATTTATTATTTCTCACTCGTTTCCCCTTTTGAGATTCACAGGTTTGTTAGACGAAGACCGAAAAATACTTTTGGGATAATAATTGACAGCAGGGTCACCTAAAGGTATGGAATTTGAGATATTTTTATCTGACATGGTACAAAGAGTATTTCTCTAGCATCATCAACTATAAATGGTCAGATAATTCTTGTAAATATATTGGGATGTGGTAAAAATAATGGATGCTATTGACAATGCATAAAAAAGATTCATGTCTTACGTTACGTATATTGAATGTAAATAGACACGGTAGAATTGTTGCACCTCTGGATTGGGGATGTGACAAAGTTGGTATCATAGCATGGTTATGCAGTGTCAATAATTCATTAGTTGTCGAGTGAACGTCAGTGAGATCGTATTGAGTTATTAGTATTATTACGAATCCCTTTATGGTATATTAATGTTATCTCTGATATGAAAAGTGAACTGATATAGAAAGTGAACTGATATAAAAATTGAATTGATATAAAAAGTAAACTGAATTAGCATTTACGGATCGTAAGCAATGTAATGATGGTTAGATATGGTAAACGTAAATTGTTACAGATATGAGACTATTATTAATGAACTAGTGACATGAATGTGAAAGTTTAGTTTTATAAGAAACAATGACATAGGCACGTTTCTAAGAACATATATTATTTACTAAAAACGGATTAAAAAAAAGGGAGGGCCTAACCTTCCCCCGCCATCCATCCCCCACTTTTCCCCCAACTGAAAATAAGTAGGGGACCACAGTAAACTGTTAATAACCGTTGAAATAAGTAGGGGACCACAGTAAACCGTTAATTATTGGGAAATAGAAGGGGACCAAAAATGCCTCCACAGCATTACAGGCGCAGAAGTATTCACCCTTGTAAACTCAAGTATTCATCCATGTAAAGAAAAGTACTCATCTTTGAGAAATAACTATATAAGGAAACATTGCCACCCATCTTTGACACGTTTTTAGAGGTGGTTTTTTTTTTGTACGTTCACTCTAACTAATTTTCCCGACGATCTGTGAGGAATTTTTCAAATCTAAAACCACGAAAGTCTTATACACAATTTTCTCTTTCAAATAAGATCCATGATGACATACTTTCGAGTTGTCCGTTACGCAAGTATTCACACCTCGTACGCAAGTATTCATCTCTCATTGAACAAGTATTCATTCTCGTCGTGTAAGTGTAAAGAGTACATGAAGGTATGGTGGGACCGCACAACCGCGACTTCAGATAAGTAGGGGACCACAGTAATATGCGGAGATAAGTGGTGAAATTAGTAGGGGACGATTTGCGAAAAAGTATTGACACTTAACACGAGTTGTATTCATCCATATAAATAAAAGTACTCATCTTTGAGAAAGAATTATATATGGAAATATTACGACATTAAGAGCATTAATTACGCAGAGATAGTAGGGTACCACAACTGCCGTCCGCTAAAAACAAAAGAAAACGCGTAATTAAGTGGGGGGACCGCACAACCGCCATTACTAACTACCGTGGAGACTGCATAACCGTCACCGCAAGTGGAAACAACATCAAATATTCATCTATAATACATGAAGTATTCACTTGTAATACATCAAGTATTCACCCTGATATATTAAGTATTTTTAAAAAAAACTGGACATATCACACCCATCTTTTACAAGTATTCACCATCGTCATGCAAGTATTCATCTATCATTGAACAAGTATTCACATGTAATACATCAAGTATTCACCCTGATATATCAAGTATTCATCTATCATTGAACAAGTATTCACATGTAATACATCAAGTATTCACCCTGATATATCAAGTATTTTAAAAAAAAACTGGACATATCACACCCATCTTTTACACGTTTTTAGATGTGGTTTTTTTTTTCTCCGTTCAATCTAACTAATATTTCTAACGATCTGTGAGGAATTTTGCAAATCTAAAATCACGAACGTTTTCTACATAATTTTCTCTTTAAAATGAGATCCATGATGACATACTTTCGAGTTATTCGTTGCACAAGTATTCACTCTCGTCATGCAAGTATTCATCTATCATTGAACAAGTATTCATCCTCGTTGTGTGAGGCGGAGGCAGAGGCGGAGAAGGAGAGGGAGAGGCGAAGGTGGGAGAGGCGGGCGGAGGCAGAGGTGGAAGGGGGAGGCGGAGGTGGAAGAGAGAGAGAGAGGGAGAGAGGAAAGAAATAGAAGGAGAAAATCTACTAATTAATTTGTAGGGACCACTAGTTAGTTAAAATTGATTATTATAGTTAGAAAATGAAGTTAGTTAGTTGGGGGAAAAATGGGGAAAGGAATCAAGGGGTAACATATAATTACCCTAAAAAAAAAAGCTAAGGACAATTGTTCCGAGAAATTTGAAGATGATGATAATAATTGTCCTAATAAGTCATGTTTTTAGCTAATATGTATGAGGTCGCAACTTCTCTTTGTAAATGTTAGAATAGTAGTTTTCTAAAATGATTAAGTTATATAGTGATCTTCTTTTTCAAGTGTCTCTTTCTGTACTAATTATTGTTATCTTAACATTGGTATCAGTTAATGCTGATATATTCCTGCCTTTTGACATAAATTAAAGAAAATGTGTAGCATAGTAATATAGTAACCTATATGGTATTCGATACTTTTGAATAATGGTAAAAATGTACTAATGGATTATGTGTTATGTTAATTAGACCATTATGATTAGTGATATTGATTTAGTACTGGATTAACCGATATGCAACTGTACAGGTAATGTGATAGAATGGAATACATTTTGATGTTATAATTTCATAATTTATTATAAGTAAACTGATTATTTTTGACAAAGTATGGAGATTGGGACAAAAATGATTGATCGTGAGTTTTGTTGGATTTATTAATTGGTACGCCCGTTATGGAAAACCTGAATTCAAAACCCGACCCGTTATGAAGAGGTGCAGACCCTTTATGAAGAGGTGCGTTGGTTTATATATATCAGATCATGTCCTTCTGTCTTAACTCTCTCATATCATAACAGAATAGTGATTGACAAGGAAGAGAGAAAAACGCACCAAGAAACTCTGTTAACACTTGAAGGTCTTAGGTTGTGGAAAACGCAGGGTTTCCAGCTTCAGCTTGTGATTCCTTGCAGAACCAGTGATACTGCTACGCTCGCAAGATACGCTTCCGCACAAAGATTAACGGAGCAATTTGTAAGTTCTATCCGTTGATTAACAAGTTTTGATTACTGTTTTGTATATATTGAAAGGTATATTCTTTCTTCTTTGATTGATCACCAAAGAAGTAAGGAATAACCTTGAAATTATGTAATTAACTAAATGATTAGAAAATTTAGAGTAGCGCAGCAAAAGCGTAGTAACTGTAACTACTTTAATGATATGGATTAAAAAAATATTTATATGTATATTTCTGATATTATTCATTTGGAATGTAAAGAATACTAAATTATTCTTTCTGTTTTGATTTCATGGATGAAATATTTTAAGACGGCAAGAATGTAACATTAAGCAAATGTAAATATAAAATTAAGAATTTATAAAGAATTTTCAAGAAAAAAAAAACATGTAGCATTCAGTGGAAAATATTTTATTAACCTAAAGTGTTAGATTAAATTATGAGTTCAAAATTTCAAATTGATTTGCTAGGAATATAGCCTGAGATAGATGAGGGATGGAATGCCTTTTGGATGCTCTAGGCCAGCAAGAATTCCTGAACTAATAGAATACGGTATGCCTAAAGCAAATTCCCACTAGATGACTGAGGGAATGGACTCCGCTGCTTTTCTGAGAGAAAAGGAGGAGCCTCTTTTTCCGAATTCAACTATTTAAATTTGTTGAGATTTGTGTACAAAAAGATTTCTTTATCGAGATACGTGAATAGAAAATTTTGAATCGTTGAATTCGGAAAATGAAGCTCCTTCTTTTCTCTCATAAAAGCAGCGGAGTCGGATCCGATGACTGAGTGCTTGCTGGCGAGCCCAAAGAGTCGACCTGGGGATTATCTTGAATCAGTAAGCGAAGTCTCAGTCAGTGAAGGAGTAGGGCCAAGTCTAAGCAAGGTTAATTTTTGCTTAATAAATCTGATTTGATTGTTGTTTGATATGTTTCGTTTGATTTGAATATCATCCCTTTGAATTTTGAGGACAATTTTTTTTGAAGGGAGAGAATTTGTAACACCCAGTAATTTATTTTTTTGAAATTTATTTGGACTCGTTTATAAAATTTGAAAACTTAGGGGTCACTTTTATAAAAATGTAAATATTAAAATAAAAATAAACCAACGTGGCATGTTTGTCCACGTGGTCCCCATGCATGATTTTTTATACCGTCGTAAATCTTCTTAAATCTTCTCCTCTTCTAATTGATTCAGCCATGGAACAAAAAAATGAAAAATGAAAACAGAAAATGAAAGAGAAAAAAGAGATAAAATTTTGGAAAAAAATGAAAAGAAATGTTTTAATAAATATTCTGATATTTGATTCCTGTTCGATTGGAATTCCGACTACGTCGTGTTGATTCTAAATAGTGGTTGCAGTTTGATCTGAATTTCTGAATTGATCGCTATCAGGTAACCGGACTTCTCTATAATTTGTGTTTTTTGATTTATGTGGTTAAATTGGATGTTTGAATTGGGTTTTGGATTATGATGGCATATTTAATGGGATAACGGGTCCAAGGTTCGAATTTGATTGTGAAATGATGAGATTCAGAACGTGAAAATTGTTTGTGGTTGACATTTCAAATGTGTAAATACTGTGTGATTTGTTTTACTGATAACCCTAGACCCAGGTATTATCAAAGTTAAATATGCAGGTATAATTTGAAGGTAATTTGTGTAGATTAATCCAGTCTATTTGAATGATTGTTTAATTAAGTAAATTATAGAGAAACGTGTCATTAAATAACCGGTTACTGAGCTTTGTAACTGATTCCGTATTGTTTATATTTGTTACTTTTGTTGCGACGTAGGTTGATGGGACGAAAGATGAATGCGAGGGTGCCTCTCTTGTCGCGAGCCCCGGCTTGGCAGCGGGGTTTTGACAGGTCGAGAGTTCGAGTCCCCTCACAACTTTGCAGAAGCTGCTAAGGTTTTCAAAAAAAAAAAATATTCGGAAAAATGATCGGATTGCATAGTCTGAGTGGTGATTGTTAAAAGTAAAAGTTTGAAAGTTTACTTGTCACAAATTCAAAGTTTGAAGGCCTTCAGTAACATTACCTCTCATGTTTTTCCATAGGAGATGCGTATACGAAATATTTTGTAATTTATTAATTTCTTTCGAACAAGAATAAGATTATAAAATAAACGCATTTAGTTAAACAAGAATAATATTATCTTTCATGAACTTATTTTCCCAATAATTAAACAAGATTAACAATTTAAATTCAATTTATAAAATAAACGTATATATTTGTTATATTTTATGAGGCTTTTCATTATCAAAGAAATATAAATTAAAAAATGCAAAAATATGACACATTCCAGAAAGTTCAAGTGCAATTGAAAAGAAGAAAATAAAAGACAGGAAGGAATATTCTTTTCCTTGCATGGTATGCAGTAAATGCCATTAATTGCAATCTACTAGCACAAAAGGAAGAGATACTTCCATTAAAAGCAGTATATTTACTGCCTCAAGAAAATAGTAAAAAGGAACGGACTGGTTTCCTTCTAATTCTAGAGCCTTTCTTTCTCTTTCTCACTTTAATATTTACTCTTTTTTTAAGGTAAGTAGGTAAATGATTCTAATTCTAGAGCCTTTCTTTCCCTTTCTCACTTTAATATTTACTCTTTTTTTAAGGTAAGTAGGTAAATGAGACAATACTATGCGGGATTTTTCATAGTAATTCGGTAAATTTAATTAAATTAAAAATATAAACAAAATTAGGAGCAAAATATTTTTATTCGTATGAAATTTATTTATTTTCTTTTCAGACCCCTTCAATACCCATTTTAAAATTCAAGATGGAAAATTTTCTTGAAGTCAAACTAGGGCTGCACAAAAAATTCGTAGTTCGTAATTCGATTCGAGTTTGATTCGAAAAAGTTCGTAAAAAGTTCGATTCGAAATTGAGTTCGTTCAAAATTATTTCAAACCAAACTCAAACTGGACCTAGTTCGTTCGAAATAGGTTCGCAAATCAAATTTAGTTCGAAATTAACTCAAATGTGAACAATTAATTTTTGCTGATAACTTATGCTCACTGATAAAAATATAAGCCGTCCAGTCCATAATTGCTTTGAATTCTGACTTCTGAAACACAAAGCCCAGTGCAATTACAAGCTCAAATAAAAATTCAACAACAAAACCCAAAATAGAAAAAATTAAACAAAACCAGCCACAACCCATAATTGTTGGTTGCGAACTTTTGGTATTCTCACTGTTGGTTGCGAACAAAACCAGTAATAAAAAACCTAGCCGACTTTCCCTCTCTGTTGGTTGCGAACTTGCGATACCAAGTCCAAACCCTAAAGTTTCCCTCTGTTGGCTACTTGGCTGCGATACCAAACCGGGACCGGCCGTGAGGCAAGGCGAGGTGACCCTCGTTGATCTCTGCTTTGTTGGTTGATTATTGGGACCGGTCGTGAGGCGAGGCGACCCTTGGTACCGGCCGTTTCTCTTTGCCCTTCTTGTGATTTGCTCCTCTCTCGGGTAATTAAAAAGCACACCATTTTTATTGTTGCTTGTTTTATAGATCAAATAATATTAACTTCTCAGCGCTATGCCGTTATCCAACTTAATTTTTTGACTTAAAGATGGCACACGCCAGTTTAATTTTCTTTTCTTTTTTTAATCTGATCCCTTGTCATACCAGAAAATTCCCATATAGTCTAAACCAGAAATAAAAAATTATAAAAATTAGCAAAACCAGCAACAGAGATCAGTCATTTACCAGCATCAGAAAATCAAGAAGCAAAATATATGGCTGAAGCTTTGAATACCTGTGAGAGTTTTTTAGAAGGATTTTTTAGTAGCTAGTGCCTAGTTGTAATGAACTTTAATGTTTATTTAGGATAATTTGGGTTTGTAATAATTCTAAGACTTTAATTTTTAGTACTTCTATTGATATTTAAATTGTACTTTGAATACTTTGGAGTGCTTGATGTTTTGTTTAAATTGTACTTCTATTGATATTTGGGTTTTATTTAAATTGTACTTTGAGTACTTGAGTTTTTATTGAAATACTCTAATTTTGCACTATGGCTCAGTCATAAGTCATAACTCTCGTAAGTCGTAACAAAGTTCGTAATGGTTCGAAATTGAGTTCATAAAAAATTTGGTTCGAAACTGAGTTTGTTCGAAATTAATTCAAACCAAACTCAAACTGGAGGTAAGTTCGATTCGGTTCAGTTCGTTTGCAGCCCTAACTCAGACTACGCTCTATTTTTTTTTAATTCAGAAAATGAAATTTCCATCAATCACCGGTTCTTTTTATTAAAGACCCAATATATTAGGCAATTAAAATATTATAAATTATGTTTGGACATTAGTTTTTTTATTTTTATTTTTATCTAGTGCCTTGAATATTTCTGCCAAGATATAATTATATTTCAAACTACATTACAAATTTACAAATATGCAACAAGCACATGCAACTAGGGCTACAAACGAACCGAACCGAATCGAACTTACCTCCAGTTTGAGTTTGGTTTGAATTAATTTCGAACGAACTCAATTTCAAATCGAATTTTTTACGAACTCAATTTCGAACTTTTACGAACTTTGTTACGACTTACGAGTTATGACTTATGGCTGAGCCATAGTTCGAAATTACAGCACTTCAATAAAAACTCATGCATTATGAATTCTAATTACACAATACACCAAAGTTTATATCAAAGATCATTACAAATAGCAAAATTTATATCAAACACCAAAATTTAATACAATGAATCAAAGTTCAGTACAATCACATTATCTAAAATTTTCCAAATATCCAACATGAGCAACATCACCAAAGTTTTCAAATATCCAAAGTATTCAATGTGCAATTTAAGTTAGAACTGAGAGCAATTATGGACTGGACAGCTTTATATTTTCATCAGTGAACATAAGTTATCAGTGGAAATCAACGGTTCACGTTTGAGTTAATTTCGAACTAAGTTTGGTTTACGAACCTATTTCGAACAAACTAGGTCCAGTTTGAGTTTGGTTTGAATTAATTTTGAACAAACTCAATTTCGAATCGAATTTTTTACGAACTTTTTCAAATCAAACTCGAATCGAATTACGAACTATGAATTTTTTGTGCAGCCCTACATGCAACCATAGCTACATGGGTAACAAGTATGTGTGTGTATATATATATATAGAGAGAGAGATAGGCTAATATGTTTTAATAGCATTTCGGCCGAAATGCTTCTAATTCAAAATTGGATTTTCAAAGTCCAAACAGTCGATCCAAACCGTTAGATGTTGGAGACCAAATTTTACATTTTTTGGATTTTGTTTTTACTATTTATTAAGCCACTTTAAAAATTGCTGATCACATGGTCCAGAATTTGGTTGCACTGTTTTTACTGTTCACCCGGATTAGAAATTTTTTCAAAGTGGCTTAATAAATAGTAAAAAAATTCTAGAAAAATGTAAAATTTGGTCTCCAAGCAGATTTTAATATAGATTGAACATCTAACGGTTTGGATCGACTGTTTGGACTTTGAAAATTCGATTTTGAATTGGAAGCATTTCAGCCTATCTCTATTTATTAAGCCAAGCAAACATCCTATTCCGTGATTTTTATTAATATCCAAAGTTAATTACAAATTAATAAATATACCAAACAACTTTGGAAATTTATAAAACTATCCATACCGGTCATTTTCTGGCAGGTTTTAATTATTTTCGGTACCGGCCAAAAAATAGCTGGTACTAATTTTTGTTTTTTAAGAGACAATAGTAAAAATGCTGAAATCTAACACTAAAAATTCGAATTTTTTTTAAATAATTGTTAGATTACTTTTTTTGATATATAATTAATATATTTATACTAAAATACGCTAAATTACTTGAAATTATGTTAAATAATGCTGAATTACACAAAATTACATAGAATTATGTTAAATTATGCTAAAATACGCTAAATTACGCTAAATTACATATGAATAGGGATGATATCTTCACTGAGAAGGTGAAAAACGACGACGAAACTTCAAATGGCTATAAAACGGTGCTTGAATGTCCGATTTCAGCAAATGACCATTTTTCAGAAAGCTTACGAAAATACACATGCGTCGGTGCCGGCTTTGCGGCTTTGCCGGATATTAAAATTCAGAATTGCAAAAAAACAAAGAGAAGAGCCTCAAAACTTGAGTTGAAGTTTCCAATTAAGATTTTCATTTCTATTGTTCAATCTACGCAGCTCAGTAAATTAGTTATATAATAAACTTGTAAAATATCAATTTTTTGAAATTTTTGAAATTTTTTTACTATTTTTTATGATTTATGAAAGATGGCTCAAAATCGGCCTAATTTAGCATAATTTAGCGTAATTTAGTGTATTTTAGCATAATTTAACATAATTTTTGTAATTTAGTGTAATTCAGCGTAATTTAACATAATTTCAAGTAATTTAGCGTATTTTAGTATAAATATGATAATTATATATAAAAAAAAGTAATCTAACAAATATTTTAAAAAAAAATTCAATTTTTAGTGTTAGATTTCAGCATTTTTGCTATTTGTCTCTAAAAAGAAAAAAATAGTACCGGTCATTTTTTTGCCGGTACCGAAAATAATTAAAACCGGCCAGAAAATAGCGATAGTTTTATAAATTCCCAAAGTTGTTGGGTATATTTATTAATTTGTAATTAACTTTGGATATAATAAAAATGTCGGCATCCTCTTTCTCTGGAATACAATAATATCTTTCAAGATATTTGCAATTAATACATGCCTTTTTCTTTTCTTTTTTGTCTCTACGTCCATCAGATATTTACAAAAATAATATAATAAAGAAATTTGGAGAAGATAAGTAAATAAAATAAGTATATGAATAAAAAAACCCAAGGGGCAGATGTAACCATCCTAAGTGCTCAAGTGGCCTGATGGAACTATGACTGAACTTGTACCAGTTTCAGTTTGTTTACTTCCTCATGTGAGGTCTACTTTATCTATTCATTTCATATACAAATTAGTCTACTTTATTTGCTTACTACAACGGATTTAACACTAATTACACTAAATTATTCTAATTTTGATACACTGCTAACAAATTCTAACATTTTACAACCATTTTACACTAAAAATGAATTTTTAAAAAATTAGAGGCAAATTTGAGAAGAGATGGAGAAATTTGAGAGAAATAGCTCAATTGAGGAGAAATAGTGTAAAATTTGATGAAATGAATTGTGCGAAATTCGGCCAACCCTCCACACATATATATAGCAAGGGTACCGGTTATTTTCTGGCCGATAATAGATTAAACGGGGTACCAACCATTTTTTGACCGGTAGTTGATTAAATAGGGTACCGGCCATTTTCTGACCGATAGGGACATTTTTATAATTTCCCATCGAATCTGGGTATATTAATTAATTTCTATTTAACTTTGGATATTAATAAAAATGTCGGCAACTGTAGCTACATAATCGAACTTAGGTGCTTTTTCGAAAGAAAAGCAGGAACCTGGTTTTCTGAATCCAACCATTCAAATTTTTTCATTCGCGTATCTCGATAAAAACACTTTTTCATACACAAATCTCAACTAACTTGAATGATTGAATTTAGAAAAGTAAATTTCTGTTTTTTTCTCGTAAAAGCATAAAAGCAGCAGAGTCGGACTCACAGCTACATGGGTAAAAACTAAAAAGTGTGTATATATATATTTGCAATTTATTAAGCCAAGCTAACATCCTCTTTCTCTGGAATACAATAATATCTTCCAAGATATTTGTAATGAATACATGCCTCTCTTTTTTTGGTCTCTACGTCCATCAGATATTTACAAAAATAAGATAATAAAGAAAATTTGGAGAAGATAAGTAAATAAAATAAGTATATGAATAAAAAAACCCAAGGGGCAGATGTAACCATCCTAAGTGCTCAAGTGGCCTGATGGAACTATGACTGAACTTGTACCAGTTTGTTTATTCATTTCATATACAAATTAGTCTAAAGGTGTCATTGTGAATAAATAGATGATATATATAAAAATAGTACGGTTCAAATGTCTCCATTTTGTGTGCCTCCATCATGTCTTTATTTTTAAAAATTTTAATAACTCAAAATTTAAAACTTAAAAGTCAAAATAAAATCGTTAGATATGATCTACATAATTTTATCTATGCATATGTAAAAAATTATAATATTTCAACTTTGTTTTGATTGTCATCAAGAGCTTGTAAAAACGTACTAATGTAGATAATTTTTAGACGTTAATTTTTTAACTTATTGATTCACATAAGAACAAAACCAAAATGTGATAATTTTTTATAAGTACATAGAGAAAATAATATAAATCACATCTAACGGTTTTATTTTGACATTTATAATTTAAATTTTGAGTTATTAACGTCTTAAAAATAGAAGTATGGTGGAGGTATAAAAAATAAAGGCATTTGAACCCTCCTCGTATAAAAAAAAGTTGAGATAGTTTGATAACATTAGTAAATTCCTACAGAGAAAAACCACTCTTTGAGAAATCAATAGGTTGTATAAACCTCAGAAAAATCTAGAATATATATCTGGTTTTTGTGCTTTTGCAATTGCCAATGCAATTTGACAAGGTACTTTTAATTTCCCAATCAACTAAATTAAAAAATATATATAAGAAAATAACTTTTCTAATTTAACCCAATTCATTTTATAAACCTCCATTTCATTCCCTTACCATAAATTTACAAATCAACCCAACCTCCCAAGCCTCGCACACAAAATTGCAAAACTACTAAAAAAAAATTTTCAACAAACTCAAAAAAGAAAAAAATCAATTGGGGAACACCAATTGCTAACCTACACCGGCGGCAATACTGCAGGCGGCACCGACGATGACACCGGTTCCGCCACAAGAGGAATTGCGGCAACCCTACTTGTCTCCGACTTCTTACCGGCATCTTTCTCCCCGACTTCGCAACGGCAAATCGGGCAAGTTGAATGCGAGTACAGCCACATATCTACACAATCCACATGAAACAAGTGCTTGC
This sequence comes from Carex kokanica, assembly GCA_025461125.1. Classification (NCBI taxonomy): domain Eukaryota; kingdom Viridiplantae; phylum Streptophyta; class Magnoliopsida; order Poales; family Cyperaceae; genus Carex; species Carex kokanica. The sequence goes on from JAJGRX010000024.1 coordinate 211,529, forward strand.
ATTTCGGCAATTGCCGCACCTTGTCGCCTTTTTGTACCTGGCTGATACAAACGGCGCAGTCGAGGCTTGTACCGGCATCTTTCTCAGCTCCAGAATAAGTAGTAATCGGTATAGCAGCTAATGCCGACTTACTAAGGCCCCCGCTGTCAATTAACGGATGCGCACCCAGGTGCCCGTTACGCTGTCGTCGGTGTCTGGTGCAGAGGTACCAAATGAAGATGTACACAAGAAAAGTTACAAGGCCAATGGTGAATGAGAGACCCATGTAAACATACTTAGTGACTTTGCTCTGAGAAACGGGGTCTTGATCTGACATCAACCATGGGTTGAAGGTCATGCTTTGTAGGTTGGTCGAGAGGACTGGTTTATATTTGGTTTCAAATGGTTTGCTCTGTCTGACAGCGAGATCAGAATTAAATAAAAGCCTTATTCAAAAAAAGAAAATAAAAACAGAGAGAGAGAATTGGATACGAGCAGAAGAGAAATCAGTGAGACAAAACTGTGGGCATGGGGAGAAAGGGTCAAGGAGAATTTGTCGTGTAATAGCATTTTTAAAAAGAGGAAAAAGGAGAAAAAAGAAAAAGAAAAAGCGGGGCCCTGTGGGGAGAGGGATTAATTAGTAAAATAGAAAGGGAGAATGGGATTAGTTTGTTTATTTGTTTAATCTAATTTTAGTTTATAGGGTTGCTATCAAGGGGTAAAGAGAATAGATCAGGATTGGAAGGGAATGAGGCGGAGTGCTTTCCAACCAAATTTCAACGGTCAATTCGCCCCTTGAGTATTATTTTATTTATGTAAATGATTTTATATGGCTAGGGGTTTTGAACTGAACTCGTATCCTCTTAGTACTACAGAGGTAATTCTTAGTACTACAGAGGTAATGTATTATAAAGTAATTGGATCCGGACCCTTTTTTTAACTTTGCACGAATCTCAAAGCATAAATAATACTACTCCTTTCCGAATTCCGAATAGGCACCGTTTTTTAGTTAATCTGGACAGTAAAGTAGTGGGCCCACTTGTGCGGTACTACAGAAGATACTTGTCATTTCGAATTGCTCAGCAAAATCACACATAACTCACACGGTCCAATCATCCAACTATATAATATTTTTGTTATTACAACAAAGAATTTTTCTCATCCGAGTTTTGAACTCATGATCTCCTGCATAGATATCATGTGCTTTTGCCACTAAATCAAAAGTTAGTTCTTAAAATTCACGCGGTAGTAATGAATCTCATTAGTAATGGTACAGTCATTTTCCAATATTGTAAGTGCAAGTTTAAAATTGTTTGATTGTATTTTTCATGCTTTAGAGATGTATTAAAAATAGATGTGGCACTACACTTCATTGTTAGTCTGATAAATTTTGAACGAGTATGAGCAAATTATTGGTTGTCATATAAACAATAAATACATCCTAGATAGTTTGAGACATAACTTAATTTTAAGTGAGTTTCCAACTATCACCAAATAAAAGTTACATCCCACAAGCAAAATTATTTTTTTACTTTTAATACATTACTATATATCAAAGTGACAAAATAAGTACCAATTTTTAGTAACAAGTTATTTTGCATCAATATTGTCATATATTCAAACATTACTTATCAGTAAATTTAATCAGCATACACTAGTCTAAATCACAATGTCAATTCTATGTTTATTGATATCTAAAATAGCATAAATTTCAAAAGATGGATGTCCTAGGGATTAATATGTAATAAATTACAATAGTATGTACTCCTTTATAAAAACATAAATATCTACCAAGGACCTAGTTGTACTTTAGTTGACTTTGTCAAACTGAAGCCTGGCTTCCACACAGGTAAAAATTACAGAGCATTTTTGGCTTCATTCAGCGTACAGAGTTACAGACCATATGAAGTGCTGCTTTAATTTTACAGTCAATGCACTGTATAAAGCCTAAACTACTCTGTTAAGATCTTCAACCCTTTCACACTGCAAGAAAAAGCAAGCCCACGGAGAAACAGGCTGGATGAACAGCTGTTGCCTCTTGGTGCTAAGGTAGGGAGCTGAGATGGGCCAAGCTAGTCTATTGATTTTACCCGTCCGGGTCAGACCCGGCCCGGTCCGCCCGGGACCCGTGCCCGCCCTGTCTGTGCCCGTGCACGGGTTTGACACGGGTTCACGGGTAACCCGGGTACGGGTTGAAAAGGGCCGGGCATAGTTTTTTTCAATTTAACCCGTGATACCCGTGTCCGTTTCAAATCCGTACCCGCCCGTACCGTCCCGTGGACCCGGGTTGCCCGTGCCCGTACCCGTCCCGTGATATCCGTATCTGTAAAAATTCAAATTCCCCCCCCCAAAACAGAAAAAAAAAAAAACAGAAGAAAAAACAGCAAAGAAATAACAGAAAAAAAAAACCCGATCCGGACCCGTGTTGCCCGTGACCCGTGTCGCCCGTGACCCGTGTTGTCCGGGGGGTTTGAGAGGGGCCGGGTACGGTTTTTGAAAAAAAAAAACACATGCTAACCCGTTCCGTGTCGCCCGTGACCCGCGTTGCTGGTGACCTGTGTTGCCCGTTGCCCGCCCCGGATTTTGCCCGTGCCCGCCCGCCCGCCCGTGCCCGTTTGCAAAACACTAGGCCAAGCCAACCTTAAGTTTGCAAGTACATTTTTTAAATTCCAACTTTTTCTTCATTTATTTATTAGGTATTAAAACATCCAAAGCAGGTATTAAACACTGAAGAAACTTTGGAAAAATCATTAAGAAATGGCCTGGTCTACACGTAGAGAGGGAAAAACGTGCCGTGCCGTGCCGTGCCGTGACTAACACGCCGTGACTTTGGTCATGTGCCGTGCCGTGCCGTGACCAAGTAAATTTTTCACGTGCCATGCCGTGCCGTGACAAAATTACGAGGGGTGGTCACGGCACGCGAATGGTCACGGCGTGACTCGCGTGCCGTGACTAAGTCGTGCCGTGACTAATTCGTGCCGTGACCAAACGTGACTCGCGTGCCGTGACTAAGTCGTGCCGTGACTAATTCGTGCCGTGACCAAACGTGCCGTGACCAAACGCGCGTTAGTCAAATTTGATCGCATTTAACGTTTTAAAAAAAATATGAAACAATTCTTTAAAATTCAAATGTTTTAATTGAAATTTAAATGTAAATATTTTAATTAAAATAAAATTATACCTTATAGGAAGGTATGTTAGTGTATTGCTTCGCTACTGCCGTGACTGGCGTGTCTTCCGTTCCGTGACTCGCGTGTCCCGTGCCGTGCCGTTCCGTGTTTCCGTGCCGTGCCGTGCCGTGACCAAGACAATTTCCGTGCCGTGCCGTGTCTTCTTTGCCAACAATTGGTCACGGCACGCGAATGGTCACGGCACGGGACACGCGAGTCACGGCACGGGACCGACACACGTGCCGTGCCGTTCCGTGCCGTTACCGTGCCGTTCCGTGACGGATCCGGCTCCGGCGTGCCATTTTTCCCACTCTATCTACACGTTTCGCTATGTGCGTCTATGCGTTGGAGGCTTGGAGGTTGGAGCCAAGGACGGATTTATGGGGGGTGGAAATGGAAGGGAATTTTTTATTGGTAGAAATTAATGAAAAAGAAGCGAGGGAAATAGAAAGAGTACATGAGTTGTAATATTGGTAGAAAGACCGGTAAAATTTTTACCGGTCTAAAAAATCAAAAAGTTTGGACCGGTAGGAATTCTACCGGTCCAAACTTAGTTTTTCTTTTTTTAAAAATCTGATGTATAGATGGAGGGAATTCTTATATTAGATTTTTAGTAAAATATGAAAAAAAAATCAAAAATAGATATAATGTTTCTATTATATCTAAATTTTAAGATACTCTATCTATTTTTATAAAACAAATTATATGTTACTAGAAAAAATGAAAGAAAAAAAACTTTTAGACCGGTAAGAATTTTACCGGTCTTTCTACCAATATTACAATTCATGTACTCTTTCTATTTCCCTCGCTTCTTTTTCATTAATTTCTACCAATAAAAAATTCCCGAAATGGAATGGGGTTAATTTGCCACTTTTTTTATCCACAAAATTTATTTGATGTATTGGTTCTTTTATTATTTAAAAATAGTTTAAATATATATTTAATTTAAGCCTCATATTTTGTGTCATGATCATTTGCGTAATGTGACTATCTTTTAAAAATTTGATACGGTACGTGAAAGATATAGTTACAACATGGAATGAAAATAATAATTAAATGTGACTAAACATGACAAGCGTGACCAGTCATGTGCGGTCATAGCATAGCTTAGTCACGGCGTGACAAACATACCATGATTATTTTTCCGAGTTTTACCATAGCATAGCTTAGTCACAACACGATACGTAAAATTTAACTTAATCATAATACAACACAATATGTGATTCAACTCACAGAGTAACTAGTCACAGTACAACACGTCACGTATTTACATCCTACTGTGAAATATAGGCGTCGGTTTGATACTTTAATTTGTTAAAAAGCTACATGGTGGTGAATTTTACCTCTTTACAAAGGATTCAGGGTCATATTTAATAGAATACATTTTTGCTTCTATCGGTTTTTATTCTTTCAACAAACTTCAAATTTTGAAACAAAAGCAGATCTCGCATTACAAAATGACTCACCCAGAGACTGCCATACAGTTGGCACCACAAAAGACCAAACAATTATTCTTAATAGCGTCCTCTGCCGCTCTGCTACTGCTAGTGTTCATAATGCCAAGTTGTTGGAACTTCATGGCGTCAGAGAGCCAACTTTAGTAAAATTTGCTGCGGCAGCAGAAATTTTTATATATAATATTTTCGGAAAAAAAATAAACCAAAACACTTCTAATTTCGAGTTTTTCGGATTCTACCCAGCCAAAATTGTAAAATATTGCTGGTTAGTTTGGACATACTACGGTTTTTGATCATGGAGTCTAGCAGACATCTGAGATTGAGGAGGTTCATGACGAGCCGGTTCAGGCAAAAGATGTCCAGACGGAGGATGACGACTCTTCAGACTCATCAAATACCGCCGAGACACCACTGTCCAAGCGAGGTCGGGGATTCAAGAACAGGGGCGGATCCAGAATTTTTGTCAGGGGGGCAAAAAAAATATCGAATCGGGTTTAAATACCTAATCGGATTTAAATCCATTAACCAATTGGGTACTCGATAAAAAACAATACTTTAACTTATACTTTCCAATGCTTTGACTTGTAATTTCTTATGCTTTGACTTATAATTCTAATTACCAATCAAAATTCAACAAATTTATTTCAATTTTAACCCTAAATTTAACCCGAATTACAAATCAAACGTCCAGAGGGGGGCAAAAAAATTCCAGGGGGGGCAAAGTTGATCGGAACCGATAAATCTCCACTAAAACTCAAAATCCAGGGGGCAGCTGCCCCCCCTGGATACACCTGGGTCCGCCCCTGTTCAGGAAGAAGAAGCAGAAACTGTATTTAGTCCTGACATGTAGGTTTTGATTTGTACTTTGTTATATGTTTTGTCAGATATTGGGACTTATTTGTTAGTTATCGTCACTTATTTATTTTGTTGCTTTGTTATTTTTGTTATTTGATGTTTTCTTATTTATTTATGTTGTTACTTATATTATTATTTCTTCGTACACAAACGATATTCCAAACAAACGATATTTCCAAAATATTCGACCCGAAAAATATTTTACCAATAAACAACATTGAAAACAAAAATCAAAATAAATAAAACAATTTTAAAAACTAAAACCTAAACAAATAAAACAAAAACAAAAACAAAAATAACAGATTTCAGACTTTAAAAAAAAAGAAGGGGCCGCATCGGCGTAGTGCGGACCCAGGAGCCGCATCGGCGTAGTGCGGACCCAATGCAGGGGCTGCATCGGCATAGTGCGGACCCCATTAAATGGGGCCGCACGGGTGTTCTGCAGTCTGGGTAGAATTCAAAAATCCGAAATTAGAGGTGTTTTAATTTATTTATTTTTGCGAAAATGTTATATATAAAAATTTCGGCTGCGGCAGTTTAGTATTCTCATACGTGAAGCGTTAGTTACTATAATTAATTAAGTCAATAATGGAAATGCATGTGACAAATTGTATCTTCAGTTGACTTTTCAACTTGGAGCTTGCTTTTGGACTTTGAATTTTAAAATGTGACCAGCAATCCAACTTCCAAGCCTACTTTTTGGAGACATTTTTAAAGTATTATCACAAGTCAAAGAAAAAAAAAAACTTTGAAGTTCCAAGTGTGCTAGAAAACCGAGGGACTAACAGGCTGGAAACACTGGTATTGGTTTCAAACTTTCAATGCAAGGAGTAATAGGGGGCCAACATTGATTGCACAGTAAATTTGCCTTGTTCATATATGCATGTTGTTGTTTCATACTTAGATATGATTTCAGGAGTAGAACTAGGGTGTTTCATTAAGATTTGTGAGGTTAACTCAAAAACTCATTGTATTAGTTTCAAGTGATGCATTCAAATTGTTGAAACCGATCTACTTCACGAGTGATTAGTTTACATATTAAATTTATAAATTTTCAAACTAATTTAATATAAAGTCAAGCAGTAAACAAATAATAAAAAATGAACATATTAAAATTAACTTATAAACCATTTTTTTTTACCACTTGACTTTATACTAAATTAGTTCGAAAATTTATAAATTTGATATGTAAACGCATCACTCGTGAAGTAGATTAGTTTCAACGGTTTGAATGCATCGTTTGAAATTTGAAACCAATTCAATAGATTTTTTAATTAAGCTCACAAAGGGGCTTGATGAGCTTAAGAACACCCAGTTCTACTCTGATTTCAGTTCTCACTTCATTGTCAAGTTTTTCTAAAATTAATTTTTAACGAACACTGATTATTAATTTTAAGGGAGCTGATAATGATACCCGCGCTACAGTATTCGCATTGTACCCGTCAGGAGGGCCACCAAAAAATAAATGTGGAAAGATAACTTCCTGTGGGGACTGCAAAAACTTCACAATTCAATTTTTTTTTTTCCTAAAATATTAATACCTATGCACGGAAGTATTTATACCAAGGTTCTAAATAGCGTTTATAACGTCGTAGCGGGAAGGCTAAAAAAAAAGCTATAATGAATAGCGTCGCTATAGCGCAAGCTATTCCAAATAGCATTTTTTTTTTTACATTTCGTATATTCAATATACTAAGTATCAACATTATCTAAAGTCTCATAGAACAATAAATAACACCAAAGTAATTAAGAAATTATAATATTCATATTGAACCCGTACAAAGTCCAAATTGCAGTTCAAAATATCCATAATAATATCATAAACTATCGATTTTTCCTATTAAAAATATCTTAAGCATCATGATTCATGACATAATCTATTTTTTTTTCTATTCAAATTTTAATTTCGGTTTGGACTTTTTTTTCTATTCAAATTTCAATTTCTATTCCCAATTTCAAATTGATTTATCTGTAGCAAGTAGCAACAAATTCAATTTCGGTTTGAGATTTTTTTTATCTTTATTTAAAACTCATATAAATTGCTTAAAAAAAAAACCCATATTGTATAGTGCAAATAGCGAACCGCTATAGCGGCCGTAGCGCAAATAGCGCATTTTGATGTCATAGCGTAGCGTTTGGGGTCCAAAACGCTATAGCGCGCTATTTAGAATACTGATTTATACGTATGAGGCGAATAATTTTTATAGCGCAGATACTGAAGCGCGAAGACAGTACCCGCACTGTACTCGCGAAGGGAGAACCAAAAATTAAATGCAAAAAGATAACTTCATGTGCGGACCGCAAAAACTCCACAATTCAAATTTTTTTCTAAAGTATTAATACCTATGCAATTTTCTCTTTCAAATGAGATCTATGATGACGTACTTTCAAGCTCGTCGTCATGCAAATATTTATATCTATACTTGCAAGTATTTTTTACCTATGACACATAAAGTTTTAATATCTAAGTATTGAAAGTATTTATACCTATGTACTGAAGTATTTATACTTATGAGGTCAATTATTTTTGTTAGAGGAAGGTTGACGCGAAGACGATTGGGGAACTGGAGGATGATCATAACAAGTTATGCATCAAAGTATTAATATCTTATTTTTCAAGTGTTAATATCTTATTTTCTAAGTATTTATATCTACGAAAGTTGGCGCGAGTATTTATATTCATGAAGGTTGATACGGGGACGAGTGCGGGGACTGTGAAAGGGGGACCATAGAGGAAAGGTGCTGTTGGAATTTTAGAATAATAATTAGTGGAGACCATATAATATCTTTTTAGAATAATAATTAGTGGAGACCATAATATATCATTCCTAAATGCGGATACTATAGCACAGGTACAATGCGGTACTGTAGCGCGGGTACTGAAATAATTATTCTAATTTTAATTTGAGGGAATGAATGAGCGAGGTGTATGCCTTGAAGTATCTGTACTAAAAAAAGGAAATAAAATAATTAAGCAGAAATACTTTGGAAAATAATATAAGGAAATCTTAAAATTTTATGCATTTTATTATGTAGAAATATCAATTATTGTTCTTTCTGTCAACAAAGTTTGTTTTTTCTAACTTATTCGGAAATAAAATTAAAGCATAGAAACATGATGTTAACATAAACGAATTATAGCACAGAAAGAATGGGAGAACTGACATTTAAAGAGAGATTAATTAATGGTTATTTAAGGACTATAAATTATATGATAATAAACATACAATATTTAGTTTGAAAAGTATTGATTTAGAAAATTTTAAATATTTTTACCAGTATTCAAAATAGCGCGCTATAGCGTTTTTGGACCCCAAACGCTAAGCTATGACATCAAAATGCGCTATTTGCGCTACGGCCACTATAGCGGTGATAGCGGTCCGCTATTTGCGCTACGGCCGCTATACAATATGGTTTTTTTTTTTAATAAAACCTATTTGGCAGCCACTGCCAAATTTTTCAAAAAAAAAACAATATGGGTTTTTTTAAGCAATTTATATGTGATTTGAATAAATACCCAAAAAAGCTCAAACCGAAATTGAATTTGTTGCTACTTACTACAGATAAATCAATTTGAAATTGGAAATAGAAATAGAAATTTGAATAGAAAATAAAAATAGATTATGTAGTGAATCATAATGCTTAAGATATTTTTAATAGGAAAAATCGATAGTTTATGATATTACTATGGATATTTTGAACCGCAATTTGAACTTTGTACTGGTTCAATATGAATATTATAATTTCTTAATTACTTTGGTGTTATTTATTGTTCTATGAGATTTTAGATAATGTTGATATTTAGTACAAATATTGAATATACGGAATGTTAAAAAAAAAAACGCTATGTGGCATAGCTTCCGCTATAGCGATGCTATTCGCTATAGCTTTTTTTGTAACCTTCCCGCTATGACGCTATAAATGCTATTTAGAACCTTGATTTTTACTAATAAATTCTTACAAGCTGTAAACTTATATATAATCATGTGTCATATAATAAATTATAATATTGATTTAGGTGCAAAATACTTTAAACTAATAAAAAAAATCCTAATTCTTACCAAGGGACTAGTAAATTTAAAATGATACGTTGTGAGAATAATGTCACGACACACATAAATCTCACATGATGTGACTAACATGATACGTAACATGACAATTCGTATGACAATCCCTCTTAATCGTTCACTTTTCTGTTGCCTTGTGACATCTAAACAAAGAAATTACAACTATAAAAGAGAGCTTAGCAGGGGTGGCAAAAAAACTCGTAGCTCGTGGCTCGATCATGACTCGTATCTGACTCGCTCGTTACTAGATCGAGCTAACATGAGCTAGCTCGTCACTAGCTCGGTCCAGAATTAACGAGTTCAAGCTGGGGCCTAGCTTGCTCGCCAGCTAGCTCGCGAGGTAGCTCGGCTAGGTATCAATTTGTGAATTTGTATGAATTTGTGTGCATTTTATACTGTCCAGTTCGGTCCAGCTCGGTTCAGTTCGGTTCAGCTCGATTAAAACAAGATCCAGGCAGACCCAGTGAGCCAGCTCGGGCTGGCTCGTCATGATTTTAAATTGAGGTTTTAGCTCGGATTTCCTAGGTCCAGCTCGCTCGGTAAGAGTTCGGTCCAGAATTAGCAAGCTGAGCCCGGCCCGAGCCAGTTCGTTGACAGCCCTAGAGCTTAGTATGAGCCTGAGGGTTGCTATAATCATAAAAGATCACTGTCAAAGCTTTTACTATTAGTTACATAAAAGATCACTGTCAAAGAGAGAAGGTTATCCTTATCATCATCATCATACATTTAGGAATCTTTTGCAAGTGGATTGCTATCCAAATCCTAAATTCCCAATTCAGAAAATACAAGAACATATTTGGTGTGATCCAGAAAATTTAGGATGAGTTTGGATAAATCTACTTGAGTTGCTTTTAGGGATAATTTAAAGTGCCTTTGATGCATGAACTTACCACTCAATATTAGTACATGGAGAATTACATACACAAACTGTTGTTTTAAGTGTCAATTTTAGCATCTTTCTTTCTCTTTCCTTGTTGGATTCATATTATACTATATCCAATATAGTAAATACGATGAATCTAAAAATATATATATACTAGAGGGGGACAGTAGTGGCTAGCTAAACCCTATCCTTTCAAAAATAAACAATTGGTAATTTGGCATCATTATCATTATTTCTTGTAATAAAATAGTCACTTCTAAAACAACAATATTTACTTAGAAAACCGGATAACTGAGAACAAGAATCAGTTTCTACATAATTAAATGAACATTGAGAAACCTCCCCCTCTCCCTTAGACTGCGCTCCAGAGGGAAACTGAACTCTAACCGAATCTGATCAGGATTGTTTACTTGTTCCACAGGGATAAATTTAAGAGGTGAATGGATGAGACAGAAGAAAAGAGTAGGCGAAATATACATAAAACTAGAACAAATTACTTTTAAGGATTTTGTTACTTGAAATGCGGAGGTGAAATTGTTGTTTGCTCTTAAATTAGCTCTGATTTTAAATAAGCTGTAAAAATAGAGAATTATAAAGTGCAAAAATAATCGAACAACAAAAGACTAAATAATGATCAAACAAAAATATATATCAAAGCATCATGAGTAACAAGGTTTACTGCTAACCCTAAAAATTCAAACTTAGTCGCTGAACGGCATGTTTACAAAGAGATAAGAGAAAAATACAACCATACACGAAGTACCCTCCTACTTAGTCTCTACACACTCCTCTCTTTTCACTTAAGAAAATATAAAATCAAAGATACAAAGATATGTTTCTGTTCACTCCAGAGGGCTTATATAGAAATGAAGTGGCGCCTAGAGATGAGTGAAGTCCAAGTTATCTGATCTGGATACAGCTGTTGAAGTTATTCATCAAAGGGCGCCATGGGTACAGTCCGTATTGGCTAATAGGGATCGTACTCCCACTGTGTCGCTGCAGGAGTTAATGCGTATTCGGCCATCTTTGGTCCGTATTGGGGATTTGGTCCGTACCAGAGCTTTAGTCGATTAGCTGCACTTTTTCGATCGACTTGATCGATTATTGCTCCAAATGATATAAAATAGTCCCAAAACATGATTCTTGCATTAAAACATAAAATAGAGAAACAATAGTCTTTTTCACGTAATAATTAAACATAAATGTGAGAAAATGAGACAAAACTTAAACCAAAATCCTATGTAATTCACTATTAAAATGAGCTTGATCAGTCTTTTATGTTTTTTAGATGTTGCACGGCTTTGTCATGTATATATGTCGTCATCTGGTTGGTCTCTGGTCTGTGTTTCAGTTTAAAGAACTATCATACGGTGATGGGGTGATGATTTGGGGAGATGTTTATGATGGGCAGTTTTTACGGGACTGCATATAGGCACACATTAACAGAGTGATATCTGTGTTAGTGTTTTTCTGCACTCTGTATGTGCATGAGGCTTGGTAGGTTTGTACGGCACCCATGCACAACCCCTGTTATAGGAACCAACTCCGCTGTTCTCCAAATTGGAGAACAGGACCCTGTTATTCCGATCTGAACCGTTCAAAGTTTTTCATACCCGAATCTCGATAAAGGTGAATGGCTGGGATCGGAATAATAGGGTCCTGTTCTCCCTTTGGAGAACAGCGGAGTCGGATCCCCTGTTATATACTATCAACTATGTTTTAATAAAATTGGCCCACAGGCTCTTGCTGCCAAATTTTTTTTTTTTTTTTACGATTTTATGTCCGAAAAAATATAAATAAAAAATCTCATTGTATTTATAGAATGAATATATTAATAATATGATCATGATAATATTATTCAATTTAAATTTAAATTTTATTTAAAAAATATTAAAATTTATGAAAATAAAAAATTGTCAATTCTATTTCCCTCTTTCTATGGTTAAAATTAAAATTCATACAACGGATTAGTGAGGCCCCTTGCAATTGATGAAATGACAGCGTGTGAAACTCGTGTAGCCCAAGAGTTAGCACAAACCAAAGATACTTCTGAAAAGAGAAGAAATAAAAAAAAAATTGTTTTTCTTTGGGTCCAAAACAGGCCTTCTAAAGATTTGTTTTGCACAAAGCAGTGAACTGGGAACCCCCACCACAAGCGTTTGTGTTTCTTCTATCATTTTTAATTCCTTTGACGGGCCTTCTGAATTGCGAGGAATTCACATCACCTCAGGTTACCTGATTGAATTGATCGAAGACAATTACGATCGGATGGTTCTTTTAATATGACACGAATCTCAAAACAGTCCCTCTACAGTCTCCATAGGCATCGGATTGAATTTGGTCCAAATAGGATTAATATGGGCCGTCCGTTTCAATTTGCTTGAGTTAGGTACCTAGGAGGATACGGATCCGATTGCGAGTTCGGAGTTCGGACAACCTGCCAAGCTGCCCCACACGTGAATCAGATACTGAGAGTTGTTTCAAGATTCGTACAATTATTGTTAAGATTTGCGAAATCTCCTCACCCAACAGTAGTTGAGCATCCGATAACATGCAAGTCTGTGATCATACACATCACGACATAACATGCGTCATGCGTGCTAAGAACGTTTTGTGACTCGTCTGTCGCGTACTGTATCTATCAAAATATCACGACATGTTATGTGAACTGATTTAATCAAAACATGACTTTATCCAGCATGATAGATGACCAAACATGACTAGTGTAACCAAAATAAAATAAAATTTATGTCAATATTTATTCTAAACTACAATTTAAAGTTCGGACAATAAATTTATTTTTTATGCATATTTTTTTAATTTTACAATATTGAATGATTATTTCACATTTTTCATAACGAAATATGAAAACAATCTTAATTTTTACTGATTTCACGCAAGTAATCCAAAAAACAATATATGATTTGATTTTTTACTGATTTTTAACGAAATCAAATCTTCTGCTGGGTAGAAAATTCTATCAAGTACCAACAGGGTCTATCCGTCCATAATCTAAACAATCATAATTAAAATATAGATTACGTTTTCTCAAAATCAAATACTCAAATACTGTCTTTACTTGTATTATGACCGTTCAAATTATAGACAGATTAACAGATGAACTCTGTTGGCAGGAATTTTCTGCCGAGGCTAAAGATTCGTAACATTTTTATTAGCTCGGTTGAAAGTCAAGCAACTCAATTAAATATAATTGATTTTTTTTTTTGAGTAAAGGTTGAAAGTCAAACAACTCAATTATTTAATATTTACAAAACGATTTTGTGCACAAGAATGAAAGAACGAATTAGTATATGCATAGACAGAGACATTTCATATCATATAAATTTTAAAATTGCCATGCCATCAAGCTCGATCTTCTACAATTATGTCTCAAATATTAACTATATATCATTTGTAAAATGAGGTTACAGTCTACACCATTTAAATGTAGTGATTTTCTACCTTTCTACAAAACTAGTAAAATAATTCTAGACGATGTAAAATTTAGTTCGCAAGTAGATATTTATATGTAAATCATGTTTAATAGTTCAAATTGACTATTCAGACTTTAAAAGCAACAATAGTACGGACCAATCTGCGCTATGCATAGTACTATAGCCTCACTAGTTATTTTATTTCAGAAACTACTACATCAAACCGTAGGTTTAACATATAATTATCATTGAAGAACTAATCATTATTTCCCATGGTAACTAACTACGGTTTGAAAAAAAATTAAGAAGAAATATTAAGAAATAACTAACAGAATATTTACCAGATATTTGATTGTTCTATATTTTTATTGCTGCTTAATTATTTAGCTTGCTTAAGATATTTTCCTTTTTATGTCAAGTAACTACGGTTTTGAAAAAAAAAAATTAGGAAAGAAATATTAAGAAATAACTAACATAATCTTTACCAGATACTTGATTGTGTTTGTATCTTTATTGCTAAAATTTTCAGATAGTTTACATATATGAAACGATGTTTTGTTTTTCTGTCAACTACGGATTTGTGAATTAAAATAAAATCAAGAATTAACATACAAAATTGTTATAATTAATATACTGAGCTGTCCGACACGCTGTGTCATTTTGAGGAAATTTTTGAAATTCAAACAAAATTTTAAGACGGCTCAAATTTTAATCTGTCCCGATCTCAAAGGGACCCATAAATTCCAAATAGATTCGTAAAACAATCACTCAATTGGAATTATTTATCCCTACACTACAGTCAGTGGCATAGTCCTAATATTTATTAGGGGTTGGTAATAAATAAATTATTAAAAATAATAATTATTTTTAATTAATTTTTATTTTTTAATAAAAATTAAAATTGTTAACGCACCCTTTCTTAAAAATGAATTTCTTTATTTCTAAACAGTTTGGTAAAAAAATCAAGCTAAAAATTTCTTTTTTTCAATATACTTTGTGATTAAGATAACTTTTGTGATAGTTTAAAAATAAATAGATTCAATGTATGTTAAAATTGTCAAATAGCAAGACACAATAGTCTAATTGAATATTAAGGCCCAAATAATTTCTAGATGCTTCTGGTTCTCTGTGAACCAATAATTATTTCTATTTTTATACTTAATTGACTAATACACCAAGTCTATTTAGAAAGAAGTATCCAATTATTTTTCTTCTCCAAAGAGCTTCGTTCACTTTATTTCCAAATCAAGAAAAATCCGCTTTGTTAAATTCAAAATTGACACAAAAAAGACCGAATCAAGTCACAACTAGAAGAGAATCACAACAGGGGTAGGCAATGGACCGAAATAGGGGTAAGCAATGATCTAATTTATACGGATTTATAGGTAATTTTCAAAATTCAGGAGTAGGCAACCCATGCTGGCTCTGCCCATGACTACAATACTGTAGTAGATACTCTGTGAGTCTCCTTGGCACGTTCGATACTGTTTACGATTTTTTTTATTAAAGAGCTCTGGTATATTTCATCATTTTTTCGATACTATTTTGAAAATTAAACATGTGTCGTTCCTAGGGGTGAAAACAGAGCGGACAGTGGTAAAATCATATCCATATCTCTTTTTAATTTTTCGGATACGGATACGGATCAGAAATCAGCTGGATACAGATAATTAGATCGGATATTTATTAAAGTAATATTAAAAAATACCAAAGTTCATCATATTTATCTAATTTTAATGGTGAATAACAATATTTTTTCATAATATATATTAAAATATATGATATGTATCAACTATTCGGATACGGATAATTGACCATATCAGTATCCATATCCACACGGATATTTAGATATCGGATATCCACATCTAATTTTTCGAATACGGATCAGACATTATTCATACCGTTTTCACCCCTAATCGTTCCTTGAAAGAGACATAATTCGCCCCCACTAGATCTCTCTGTTTTGATGTATTACTCGTATAGTACTCATAGTAGATTTTTGTTTTTTTTTTTTTTGATAACGCCCGTAGGCCGAGTAGTTGTAGTACTTTGACACAAAATAGAAGAAGCTAATTTAGGCTGGCACGAAATTGACTACCGAAAAAGGCAATTTTCTTAAAATGTTTCTAAAGTTAAAAGAGAATCATAGATGGAGCCAACAAAGTTTCCTGGTGGTGTTTGGTTGTGGACTAAAGTTAAGGTGGCCTAAGTTGTTATTTCATGTTAGGCCAGCCTAAATTATTCGTGTTTGGTTGAGGTCTAAAGTTAAACCATGGCTTAAGTTATTCCTTGTTTGGTTAGAGTTGGTGGAGGACTAAAGTTTTGGAAGCCTAAGTTAGTTAATTATTAATCATATGATACTAATTATATAATATTAATATATTAATAATAACTATAATGTATTATAATATTATTATAATAATTATTTAATATATTAACAATATAAGATATTAATTATATAATTATATATTAATAATAATTATATAATTATATATTAATAATAAGATACTAATTATATATATTAATAATAACTATAATATTATAATAATTATTTAATATATTAAAAATATAACATATTAATTATATAATTATATATTAATAATAATTATTGGTAAAAAGATACTAATTATATAATATTAATATATTAATAATAAATATAATATAATATAATATTATTATAATATTTATTTAATATATTAAAAATATAACATATTAATTATATAATTATTAATTAATAATAATTATTGATTAAAAGATACTAATTATATAATATTAATATATTAATAATAATATAATATATTATAATATTATTATAATATTATTTAATATAATAAAAATATAAGATATTAATTATATAATTATATATTATAATTATTATTAGTAATAAGATACTAATTATATAATATTAATATATTAATAGTAACTATAATATATATAATATTATTATAATAATTATTTAATATATTAAAAATATAACATATTAATTATATAATTAAATATTAATAATAATTATTGATAAAAAGATACTAATTATATAATATTAATATATTAATAATAAATATAATATATTATATATTATTATAATAATTATTAAATATAATAAAATATAAGATATTAATTATATAATTATATATTAATAATAATTATTGATTAAAAGATACTAATTATATAATATTAATATATTCATAATAACTATAATATATTATAATATTATTATAATAATTATTTAATATAATAAAATATAAGATATTAATTATATAATTATTATTAGTAATAAGTTACTAATTATATAATATTAATATATTAATAGTAACTATAATATATATAATATTATTATAATAATTATTTGATATATTAACAATATAACATATTAATTATATAATTATATATTAATAATAATTATTTATAAAAAGATACTAATTATATAATATTATTATAATAATTATTTAATATATTAACAATATAAGATATTAATTATATAATTATATACTAATAATAATTATTAATAATAATATACTAATTATATACTAATAAGATATTATTATAATCATTCGAGTTAGGCCACGACGTGGACTAAAATTAAACCACCATGCGAGGTGGTTTAGTTTAGGCCGGCCTAAAGATTGGCTTATGCCATGTTAGGCCGGCTCAATTAAGTCGCGTTTGGTGGAATAAAGAGGCCTAAACCCCTTATTCCACCCTTTAGGCCACAACCAAACATAACCCAAGGGAATAATGGAGCTACTCTGAAAGCAACAAGGATAACAATGACTTCAATTTCACATCGGTCACGAATTATTCAAGTAAAGAAAATTTCAAATAGGCCCCACTTAATTACCTCGCATAATATGATTTCTTTTTGGAAACAAATCTTCAAGGATAAAATTGTCATTTCATAAAACCAGCTGACATGGACATTCATTAATTAGGTGTAGATAGGTGGAAGTTTGAGGATAATTTATTTTGTTATCTTCTACTTAACTTCATCAATCCCGTTTGATAGAGTTAGTGTAGAATTAACTCAAAAGGAGAAAAAAAAAATATCTTTAAAATTTGCCTAACACGAATCATGATGCAATATGAAACCATTTAGATTTAGTGGTGGAACATTTTTTGTGGTGTATAAAAATATAATTCAATAAGTATATATATGATATGATATGCATATGCTAATTAAAGAGGTACATTTGAATTAAGATAAGGAGCAAGTGCTATTAATTAATTCTCTTTGGCAAAAAATTAAGTAAATTAAGTACCAGGCAAAAAAGTCTGCTGCTAAAATTCCATTCTATATCCCTTAATTTACATAATTTCAGGCTAGGTACAATACTAACACCTAAACCGGCGGCAGTGCTGCGGTCGACTCCACTGCTGCTACCTTTCTTCTTCCTTCTGCCAAACCGATAACTGATCGGCACAACGGGCACGTTATGTGAGAGTACAACCACATATCAATGCAATCGGTATGAAACAAATGGCGACATCTCGTTAGCTCTCTCACCATCTCCCCTTCTCTGAATGACTCGAGGCACACAGAACACACGTCGGCATCATTTGCAGCGCCGTTTGCTCGATTTTTGTTGTACTTGACTGTAGGAAGAGAAGAAATTGCAATCTTACTGAGGCCATGAATGCAATCGAGCCGATGATGATGAACAACTCGGGTTTGTGTACTTGTGGAATCGATTTGGTTGAAGATGAATTGAAAGAAGATTACAATGGCTATGAAGGCGAGGCCGGAGCCGCATGCAAACACAATCGGGATCATAGAAGGACTTGGAGAGAGAAATGAGGATGATGAATCATTGATGGACATTGGTAATAATATTGGATTTGATTAACTTAGAGAGCTTGTTTCACCTGGTGCAATAATAGAGATGGAGCTATTTATATATGAAGTTATAGTTCAAGACTATAACTTAGACATCTTTGATGTCTTTACAAGTTATACATGACAGTGATGGTTTGGGAATATATGATTATTATATACATGAAGTATGATTTTGGGTAAGGTGGACTTGCGGCCATAAAACCTAGGCAGGATTTAGATTTTAATGTTGTAGCCTGGTGTCAGAATTAGAGAGAATCAGGACAGATATTTTTTTCTGAAAAAGAATCAAATTTACATACAAGTACAAATTGTTTTATCTCTTCTTATCTTGAGCTCGTATTCTTGAAAGTAATACTCAACTAAGGTGATTTTAACCGTTAGATGAAATTCACAAATAATTTTTAAGAAAAGGAATTTTAAAATTTGTAATTAACAAATGATATATAAAACTTCTACGCACTTACATAGAGTATTTCAGTAATTAAATATAATAAAAAAGAGGCGTCAAATTTTAAATTTTCCACACTTTTTAATGGACTCAGGGTAGATCTTAGTGTACTCCAAAGGTGGTTAAGTCACCTCTATGATTCTAATTTTTTTAATTGTGTATATTAAAATTTAATTGAAGTTTCTGTTTGTTAAGTTTTTATATAGCTTAGTCCCCTCATGAAACAACAAATTCCACCTCCCACATTATATAATTTTACATATTATTTTCTAGTACCCCTATCTAAATTTTTTAGTTCCGCCTCTAAATGGACTGACAATTGATATATATAAGTCTGATATACATTAGTTCTTTTTTTTTTAATAACAATGGAAAAATCCACCGATTTTTATTAAAAGCTAGTATTACTAAATGTTGGTATTTTAAAGTGATAACTACATCTAACACAGTACATAACAGTAGCAACTACATAAGTTGTAATATTACATTAATATACAAGCAAACTTAAAGCTAATAACATATTCCAAACTAAGCAACAACTACCAAAAACAAAAGCACGGCATCACATAGTACTAACAGAAGCAAATTAAACATAAGCATTACTTAATCAAAACAATAGCACTATCATAGCAAACATGACTGACATGATCACTCAGAGTCATCTTCACTGGACGGGGCCTCTTCTCTTGCACCGGAGTTTGGAGCAAAAGTTGGGGAAAAAAATTAGGAGGATTGTATCATTACGCAATTGAGAATGACGCGGCCCAAGTAAAAAAAATTAAATGAAACGTGGTACGTCAATTGGATGGCTGAACAAGATTGGGTTTAATTTATTTCCTTTGGTGATGGGTCGTCGTCGTCTGGAAAATTATAGCTTGGCAATTTCTCTATCAATAGCGTTTTATTTTAACAATTGTTGTATTATTGTTCCAAGATTTTACAAAGAAGAGGTTAACTGTGGGCTGTTTTCTGAGGCAGCCGCCTTAGCAGCTCTGGATATATATATATCAGTGTTCTAAATAGCGGCGCTATAGCGCCGCTATAGCGTTTTTGGACCCCAAACGCTACGCTACGACATCAAAATGCGCTATTTGCGCTACGGCCGCTATAGCGGCCGCTACAGCGCTATAGCGGTCCGCTACAGCGCTATTTGCGCTATACAATATGGATTTTTTATTTTTTTTTATTTTTAAGCAATTTATATGGGTTTTAAATAAAGATAAAAAAAATCTCAAACCGAAATTGAATTTGTTGCTACTTGCTACAAATAAATCAATTTGAAATTGGGAATATAAATTGAAATTTGAATAGAAAAAAAGTCCAAATCGGAATTAAAATTTGAATAGAAAAAAAAAAAAGATTATGTCATGAATCATGATACTTAAGATATTTTTAATAAGAAAAATCGATAGTTTATGATATTACTATGGATATTTTGAACCGCAATTTGGACTTTGTACGGGTTCAATATGAATATTATAATTTCTTAATTACTTTGGTGTTATTTATTGTTCTATGAGACCTTAGATAATGTTGATATTTAGTACAAATATTGAACATACGAAATGTAAAAAAAAAAACGCTATTTGGAATAGCTTCCGCTATAGCGACACTATTCGCTATAGCTTTTTTTTTAGCCTTCCCGCTACGACGCTATAAACGCTATTTAGAACCTTGATATATATGTATGTATCATAAGTGGTTTAGATGAGATTCTGATTGATTCTATATATAGACAACCTAAGACTATATCCTCTTATGGAATTAGTTAGAGAAAATTGAAATTTTGGTCTTTCAATTTTTTTTGAAAACTTTTATCTGTCTTCAAATTTTTTTTATTTACATCAAATTAGTTTGTAGATTATTCTGAAAACAGTGAAACGACTAAAATATTTTCTAATTTTTTGTTTGTACTAAAACGGTCTCTGAACTTGTGAAACAGAGAAAACAAGATTTATGGTTAGAACGTAATAGAATTATATTCCAGGGGTAGAAGAAAATTTGTTTATTCTCTAGCTGCTAAAATAATAGCAGTTGCATCCTTTTGGTGTAAAAATCAGAAAAATGACAATTTTTTTTTAACTCTGATGCTTCCTTGTGACTTGAATGATTTGATAGGTACAACTACAGAGGAGGCAGAACAGGATTTGGAGACTAACGATTTGACCTATTATAAATTCTAATAATACTACTTCTTAGAATCCAGCTCAAATACATCAAAATTTTAAACCTTAATAATATTACTTATAACAAACCTTGAAAGTACATGGAATAAACTTCTCGTCCGATATTGAGGGATCTGGATCAGTCACAACAGACGAAGTAGTATCATTACCAGTATAAGTACACAGAACAAACTCATTGTCCAATGTTGGAGGCTTTGGATCAACCTTTTTTTTTTTTTTTCAAACCAGAGTCGTAGAGGTTTTTCACAAAGTCATCGTCTGAAATTTCATACCGAATAGGCCGTCTAAGAAATTTCTCCATCATACATACTTGACAGTTCTTTTTATCATGGCATACTTAACAGTTGTTATTTTTTCTCTCATTCTTATCTCGATCACTAATTGATCATCATCTCGCTAAGCCACGATAGGACGACATACCTCGGTTGCTATTGTTCATCATTTTGGCCCCTGAGAAATTGCCTCAAATCACCTCAAAAATTATCTTCTTTTTTTTTTTTTTTTTTTCCTTCCTCTCTTTCTTTTCTGTGAGTTAAGTGAGTTGTGATAGGGAGGAGAAAAAAAAAAGGGTATTTATAGGATCTGAAACAACAAAAAATAGCCGGTTGAGAAAAAGAATCATCTTCTCTTTCTCTTTTTCCCTTCCTCTCATTGGTTTTCTATTTAACAAAATCAATGAGAATTATCCCACTTATCTAAAAAAAAAACTCATATAAAATTTCCAAACATTTAATATTAGCGATTCTTGATGCATAATTTATTCAAACAATATTTACAATGCATGATATTTAATTATTACACGATCTATATATTTGATAACATACCTATGGAATTACTTTTTAATACTTAATTATTCTGATTTTTTAAAATTCAATAAAGACTCTGAAAATAAATATTGTTATCCTTCTTAGTAGAATGAAAACGGAGCGAATACATAGCAGATAGTGGTAAAACTATATCCATATTTCTTTTTAATTTTCCGGATACATACAGATTCGGATCGGATATCAGCTGGATATAGATACGGATACGGATCGTATCAGATATTTATTAAAACAATATTAAAAGTACCAAAGTTTATAATATTTATCTAATTTTAATGGTGAATAACAATTTTTTTCATAATATATATTAAAATATATGATATATATATATACATCTACTATTACTATTCGAATACAGATAATTGAAATGTAAAACCATATAAGTATTCATATCCACACGGATATTCGGATATCTACATCTAATTTTTCGAATATGAATCCGATATTATCCATACCGTTTTCACCCCTACCAATGATTGATGGAAAATCCTTTGACCTGTTTTTCCCTGACCAGCACCTAACGAACAGAAATCAGAAAAAATCAGATTATATTTATTTTCAGGATCACTGATTTGAAATCAAGCAGAATCGTAATTCGTCGCCAACCTAAAAAAGA
The DNA here is from genome assembly GCA_025461125.1 of Carex kokanica. Classification (NCBI taxonomy): domain Eukaryota; kingdom Viridiplantae; phylum Streptophyta; class Magnoliopsida; order Poales; family Cyperaceae; genus Carex; species Carex kokanica. The sequence goes on from JAJGRX010000024.1 coordinate 234,279, forward strand.
AAAGAAAAAGAAATGAAGCAGAATCAATCATGGTTTTGCTCCAAACCATCCATTTGGACCCCGCTCCACCTCGGACAAGTATCCTCTGTAATACCGCACAAGTGGGCTCACTACTTTACGGTCCAGATTAACTAAAAAACGGTGCCTATTCGGAATTTGGGAAGGGGCAATATTATTTGCGCTTTGAGATTCATGCAAAGTTAAAAGAACGGCCCAGATTCAATTACTCCACAGAACAGTACCTCTGTAGTACTCAGAGGATACGAATTCCTCCACCTCCCTCCTCACCTTAGGTGCCTCATCCTCATTTCCTTCGATCATTGCACTTAAGACCTTTTCGGACGCTCCTTTCCAGTTCTTAATTACTTAATTGCCCCTGGCTCATGTGCTTTTTGTTTATATTTTCTAGATTTATTCTAATCCAGAAATGTCGTCTTCAATCTCTTTTCACCTCTTTTTCCTCTGACTTTGTTTTAGAAGCTCCAATTCCCACAATTGGTGCATATAATTTCACATACACGCTATAGTCCTATTTATATATGATACAATGGTTTATAACCGTTTTATTTTTTGCGAAAAAAGTTAGCTAAAGAATCATTGGGAAAATAATTAAAAACATAAAGTATCAGAAAATAAAAAGATAAGAGGGTGTAATTCGTAAAATTTTCATGTTTGACTTTTTCTTGGTGTATCTTATAATCCCAAGCAATTACTTCATGTCTTTTTCTATTATTAAAAAGGTAAGAGCTTGACCCTAATTTTTTTTACTAAAAAAGCCCTTCATTAATGTTGATTGCGTGTCTTGTGTCAATAGTATTATCCATCTTTTTGTAAAAGAAAAATTCTTTTCTAAGGGTTTGTTCGGCGGATTGAAGGGAATGAGAATGAGTTGGGGAATGAAGATTTTTAAATGGTCAAAACACTCTGCGCGTAGGGAAAAAAATTCATTCTGAATGAATTTTTTTTCTCACAGACACACAGTGGCAAGCTGAACATGCCCTAATTGAGTTGTTAAATGGGCCGTCACCAAAATCAGAATCAAGCCTGTAGATGTCACAAGGCATCAATTTTGAGCTGGATGAGATGTCTGTTTTTCTTACCGGTGAGGTGATGATATGGACCCGACGACCTATGAAACGAATTTTAAAGGAGACCCTTACAGTCTAAATAAACGTCGGATTGAGTTTGATCAGATCGAGAATGAATCCGGATTGAATTTGTTCTATAGAATTGTGCTTTCAACATACACAGAAGAAATCCTTTAGAACAATAATCTTATTAATTGTTTTTTTAGTTAACTATTGGACAGGTGTTATCAAGAGGACTAGAGAGCTGATCACAACTCTCATGCAAGAAAAAAAATTGAAGTTGTGCCATTGCAGGTCTGGGATCCAAATGACACCCAGACGGAGATGGTTGTGCTCTATCGGGCTCCTTCTGAAGAAGATGATAGTACTGAATGAGCTCTAATTTCAGGGGTTTATTACTAGCAAGTAGCAACTATGTAGTGACCTGACCTCTGTTTGTATTCATTAGATAGTTATGATGAACTGTGATGTTAATTATATTTTGCACCAAGATAATGCTGGTATGATAATGACTATGCTATGGAAGGTTGTGGGTACTATAACACATACACAATTGTTTTTGGCGATATCAGAAAATGTGGAAATAAATAGAAGGGTGTAATTTGTAAAATTACAACACTGGGTTATATGCTAAGTGTACCAATTATTGTCTAATCTTTTGATTCTCTCTCTCTCTCTCTCGTTTCCTTTCGAGGAAATTCTTTTCATCTTGATTGATTTCTAACCAAGTACTTGCAATCACGACGAAACAAAGAAACTGTTCCCATGTGCTACGACAGGGGAATAAATTTAAAATCAGACAGTTTGGGGGGTCAATTGTAAATATGTAAACACTGTTTTTGTTCATAGCTCATGGTATTTTGCTATTTGCCAAGTTGACTTCTAATTATTTCTCCAACTATACAATCAAAAGTATACAATTAATAAGCAATTATGCCTTTTCTTCCCAATCTTCATGCTTTCAAGGAGGCACTAATCTCCCCTGTTTCAAACTACCATTAACAGCTTTTATTGTTCTCTCAATTCACAAGTACTAATTCCTTAAAAGGTAAATTAAAAATGAAAATTATAGTACCATCACAAAGAGATTGATAGTGGTTTCAGAGCAGTGCGACACAGGGGACACGTCGAGCGCAATCCAAACCACTGATCGATGCATTCAACATGAAATGTGTGTTTGCATTTCGGTAAAATGCGCACCTTCTCGCCTTCTTCTATTATTCCTAGACATATAACACACTCCAATAACCTCATCTTTTCTCCTTGCCATGAACCTTTGTACAGTAACATCGGCACGCTCGCGGTACCAGCTTTACCAACGCACCATTTACACCAGATGGAGATCAGACGCATTGTGTAATGGATGATGATGTAATGTAGCAAGCATAGCAAGAAACAGAGAAACAAAATATACAATGGGTTCTGGTAGGTTTCGATAGGATCCATTGCAAAACTAAATCAGAGAGGATGGCTTTGTTTTTTTCCTGGGATTTCTTTGAACATAAGATTCATTTAGCAATGTCAACGTGGACCAGAGAAGAAGTGCCTTCTAATTATCCATTGTATTAATTTAAATTATAAAACCGGGTACTGATATAAAACCCAATAAGAAGTAAGAACCACCACATGATTATTTATTAAAATGATATATCCCTATGGGAATATAGAGTCTGGTAATGTATATAAATGGATCACTTTTTACATTGAGATTATCGAAATAACTGAATATAATTAATTGCTCAGTGCTTGAACTTGACATATGCATGCACCTAATGTGACTACACGGGTTTTATATGACATGGATTAAAGTAATTTTGAGATTTTATGTATTATATGATTTTAGAACTTATCTAAATACGATGTTTATCATATCTGATTTCTACTTGCTTCACACTTCTTATAAAGCTATAATGCTTTATGTTCTATAAGAAAACAATATATAAATCAATATAAAGAAAATATAAACAAGTTGGGGTTTTTTTTTCTGTGAAATTGCTTTTGACACATTAATAATTAATTAATGACACATTACACTTCAAAACTTTCTAACAGTTTATGTAAATTTTCTCATGATTGCCTATAAAATAACTATTTTTCTAATACTTTCAAAATAAATATTATTGTCAAATTAATCTCTTTGCAATGTTACTTTTGGATGGACATAAGTTCCAGCGCATGCTATTGTGATACTCAATTTTGCACATTAAAATTCATTTGAAATTGGTTCTGTCTCTATTGAAAGCTTGGCAATATATATATTTCTCAAATAATTAAGCAACTGAGGTTACGTGCACCTCTTTAATTTCCATTTTCTTTTTCACAGTCAACTTGAATATTGTGCAATATCAAGATATATAAATTGTAATGGAGACAAAAGTGAACCTATCATTGATTTACATTACAATTCAAGAGAAAAACCCACCTAACATTCCCCTAGATTCTACTTAAAAAAAAAAAAAAAACATTTCCAGTGGATGATCAATTAATCAATATCAATATCCTCTTATTTTTGCATTAATTTTCCCAGTGATTTCTCCACAAAGGGAATGCTATGTAGGGTAAAAAAAAAAATCCAACAACTAAAATATCAAAAAGGAAAAATAAATATTAATCTGTACAATCACAGTCAATCTTTACAATCATGGCCGTCCCTCTAGGTCGGCCACCGGCACTGCCACCATACCATCCTGACTCAGCTGCTGAACCGCACTTGTGGAACCGAGAACCTCAATTCGACAAACTGGACATGTCGTATGACCGCTTAACCACATATCCACGCAATCGCCATGAAATGAATGCAAACATTCAGGCAGAAGCTTCACCGTCTCCCCTTCCTCAACAGCACTGAGACATATTGAACACTCCATCAATGACCCGTTATTCTCTTCGTCGTCATTTTTACTTGCACCATATTTTTTGTAAGGGAATGTGGGCAGAGCGGCCATGGCAGGCGAGTCAAGGCCACCTGCTGTGTTGCGGTTCACAACCGATGAGATGCGCCTCGCGGTTGTTCGTAGGAGAAGCCACCAAAGAAGACAGATGGCAATAAATAAGGCACTCAAGGCAATGATGGAGATGAAGACTTGTTGGAAGACGGTGCTGCTGTCGTCGGAGTTTGGGCCTCCCGAACCCGATAGGAAGTTGCCTGAGTTGTTGCTTGACATAGTTACTGTTTTTTGAGAGAAGATTTGATTCGGAGAGAGATATAATAAAATGGTTTCACTTGATCAATTGGTTCTATCTTGTACTTGACAGTTGACACAGTCCCACAAATTTCAGTTGACTATTGTGCATTCATAGAGTTTCAGTGATTGCTATTGAGATTCGTGCGTTGATGAGATCCAACGGTTGCACTGCTTTTGTATCGATGGGGAGGAAGGATATTATATATAAAGTCAAATAGGTTTCACTCAGGGGAGTTTATGTTTTGAAGGTAAGCGTTTTGGAGGAAAATATTTAACCACTATAATAATAATAATAATATATAGATAACTTATTGCTCATTTAAATTTTTATGTATATATATGGTTTTAATATATACTTTATAGTAAAAAAAAATAGATTTGAGGAATTTAAAAATGTCTCTTCTTATTGATGATGAGTATTTTTTTTTTTTTCTAATGAAGTGTCGAGCGTGAATGGTTACTGATTTGAAAATTTTCACTAAAGAATTGAGAAAGTAACCTCAATTATAGTGTGGAATAAATAAGAATTATTAAAACTTCTGGTGTTGTGTCTTATAGCTTTCGTCTAGATTAGATTAAGAGGAGTAATGAAGGTGACTAAATCCTTTTAATATAAAAGAAATTAGTCATTCATTTTTTACATTTATATTTTTCTTTGTTAAGTGTTAATATTTTTTGCAGTTTCTCATAAAATAGATATTATACTAGCCACAGTGGTTTATTCAATTCCACTAATCTTAATTTTCAGACTCCACCTGTTTAGATCATTGAAATAGAACTACTTTTTTTCTATGATTTATACGAAAAGTATTGTCTTTACCACTAGATTAAAAACTGATTCTCAACAATTTTAACTGTTAAATCAATATTTTTTTTTTATGATGGTTAAGAAAGATAACTGAGTTTTTCTTTTGTAATTTTTAATTAATTACTTTTGAACCATTCATTGGTACTCGATCAAATAGATCAACTTAATAAGGGCATCATTACTATATGTCGGCTCCTTGAATTTAATAAGGAAAAAATTAATGTGCCCAAATATTAAATTCTGTCACTATCGAAATTGGTCCCTTTTTTTTTAATTAGTTTGACCACTAAGATATTGTTACGGATAACCATTGTTTAGATAACTTATCCATTCCAAAATACAGTCACTTTCTTCTCTCTTTTTTCCTTCCTTTTTTCTTTTTTCTTTCTTTTCTTATTTTCTTTTTTCCTATTTTCAAAGTGAGTGCACTTTTTAAGCACAATACAATTTCTTGCATGGAGTTAATTTGTAAAAGACGGATAAAGGTATTATTTTTCATTAAATTATAATTATTTCTTTTGATAATTTGATGGATAATTTTTTTATTCGAATGTATGGCCCTGTCAACGTCAAGGTTGTCTAGGGTTGAACACGTAAAATAAATAATATATATCTCATCTAATGGTTTTATTTTAACATATAATTTTTAGAAAAAATAAGAATATAATAAAGAAAGATATGAGATATTTGAATTCTATTAAAATAATATTTATAAAAAGACACCATTAAAAATTTAAAATACAGCCACTTTCTTCTCTCTTTTTTCTTTCTCTCTTTTCTTATTTTCTTTTTTCCTATTTTCAAAGTGAGTGCACTTTTTAAGCACAATACAATTTCTTGCATGGAGTTAATTTGTAAAAGACGGATAAAGGTATTATTTTTCATTAAATTATAATTATTTCTTTTGATAATTTGAAGCAAAAAAATTTTATTCGAATGTCCACTGTCCTAGTTATTAATAATTGAGGGGATCTTTAACCTTGGAAGAAAATTCTATGGGCAAAGGACCATTTTAATCATTTTAATTAAATAACTTTCATAAGTTCAAATGTCTCTATTTTCTATGTCTCCATTATGTCTTTCTTTTTTAAACATTCATAACTTAAAAATTAAAATTTAAAATTTAAATGTGTCAAAATAAAATTGTTATATATAATCTATATCATTTGTTTATGCACATATAAAAAATATGATGTTTTAATTTTATTTTGATTGTATCAACAACTTGCAAAAATACATAGATGTAGATAATTTTTCAATGTTGATTTTTGACTTAATAATTAATATAAAAGTAAAATTAAAAATTAATATTTTTTATGAGCACGTAAAATAAATAATATATTTTAACATATAATTTTTAGTAAAAAATAAGAGTATAATAAAGAAAGATATGAGATATTTGAATTCTATTAAAATAATATTTATAAAAAGACACCATTAAAAATTTAAAATGAACCCTCATTAAAATAATGTCTACTAAAAGATACCAGCTAATACCGGATCCCCTACAAGCATGTAGCAAGAGGGAGGGAATGAAAACTAAAATTAAGTCTGGTTAGAAGAATTTGTTAAACTCAGAAGCCCAGCCCATAATGAAAAAGTAAAAAGCAAGCTTTATAGCAGGCTTTATTTAATTACCAAAACCACCACAAGGGATATCACTAATTTGAATTTCTTATGACCAATCTAATCAAAATTTAACTGTTCAAATAATACAGACCCAATTAAATGCGTGATTGGAATTTGGAATTTCTGAGATAAAATTAGCATCATGCATGCATTTCTCAGTAAGACTTCTGAAATTGATAAGCCAGGGGAGAGGACCAATCATGTCACCTCCTCAAAACAAATTATTAGAACATGTAAACTATGTTTAATCATTGGATTGCATATTAAACTTGTATATATAGAGAGAGTTAGTTACAAGAGACTTCTAGATTGTACGTATTCTGTTAGAGATGATTAGTTAGTTAGATGCCTTGAGATGGTAACAGGTCATTAGTCTGTATATACCCTGTATCTGTAACAATTACAATCTAATGAAAGCATATAGCTTCAGTTCATATCTTAATCTCTCTCTATGCCTTTTAACCTTAAATACTTTTTATCTTATAAATAAAAATACAACTTTTAAAACTTTTATTTATGCTAATATAAGGTATATAAATAATTCTATCATCAAATAAGAATACTTTTAAAACGTATAAACGCCGTTCTTACACACTTTGCTAAATAGAACTTTAAAGTATATATACTACAAGAATAGAACACTATCCGCGAGGTTATACCGACAGAAAGATATTTTTTTTATTTACGATGAGAGTATCCACGAAAGTATACCGACAACCGTTTTGTTCACTAACAGGAGACTCACATCTATATTAGTCGTATTTACCTTAAAATTAAGTTAATTATATGATTGTTGAAACATTCATGCATACTACTATATATTGCAACACATTGTTTGTATGAAATTATATTACTTTGGCATGTTTTGAATTGAAATAAGTGTAATAAAGTCATATACGTATGATATTATATTAGTTTTTCTCGGTTGCCTTACGTTTTTTGCAACACGGGTCATTACGTTTCACTGGATATCGTGTGGGCATCATTTTTTTTTCCTTATTCGACATACGATTTTATCAAAATTTTCTCATTATAAATTCATATCTGAAAATTTTATTTGTACTGAAGCTGTAGAAATTAGGCTACAGTAGATCCGAATACCCGGGATACACCATGTCCATGTGGGCTCGGTCTGGATACTTTTGCAATCTAACCTTGCATTTTAAAGAATCACAGGGATCTGCAATTCCAAATCCACCCATTCATTTCTCTTAATGCACGAATCTACAAAACAGATAGTTTTTATGCACTAATCTCAAAACAAATGAATGGGTGGATTTGGAATTTCAGGATCCCTGTGATTCTTTGGAATCGTAGCAGATTTATTTTCATACGTAATTGGGGGCTTGACCCCTATATATATTCTTCTTGTTTTTTTTGTAAAAAAAACAACAAACAAATGATTACATTTGCACTGAACTCTCACTTCAAATTATGCAAGCTCCTAAACTACTTTCATTTTATATTACCTATGCTAAACACTTTGCAGTATTTTATTGGGTTAATTTGGTATTAACTACGTTTATATTGATTAACCTTAAAAAAACTATGTTTATATTGACTACAATAGAGTAAGAATATCACTGTCATTGCCAATTGAAACAATATATTACTTTTTTTTAAAGTAAAAATTGGAGGTCAAATTTCTTATTTATTCAAGTAAACGTAGTTTGACATGTCAGAACCAAACCGAAGATTTGAATTCGTTCTGATTAATCTTTTGGTTTAATCTATATATACTACCAAATCATGAAGAATTACATGTCAACTGGGAAAAAGAGGAAGGAGATAGAATCTGGAATGCCAGAATGGCGAACAGAAATTTGCTCAACAAGATAATAATTTACAACTCATTTGACCTGTACACAATTGCTTAATACAAAAGTAAACGCAAACACACAACAAACATGCAATAATTAATTTTAAATACCTACATATTAATGAAAGAATCACAAGGGAGATTTTGTTCTATGTTCTTTCGGCTCAAAACCGAACCACGACAGAGGGGACATGTTGAATGCAATCTCAACCATATATCGATGCACGCGACATGGAACGAGTGTCTACAATTTGGTAGCACTTTTACTCGTTCACCCTCCTCTACTGTACTGAAACACACAACACAATCAATTGTAACACCTAAATCTCTTTCACCGATGACACCGTGCGTGAAAACAGGTAAGCTTGCAATCGCCGTTGAGTTAAGTCCAGTAGTCTTCCAGAGTTGATGGGTATGGTCCCTGTGATGATCATTCCATGCTGAGATGAGGCGGTTTGCATAGAACATGACGATGTACCGAAAGACAAACATTGCAAAAAACACGAATGTGAGCTCAAATGTTGATCTGGGGCTCAAGTTCCCTAACCCTTCACCTTGAATAGCTCTCTGGTACTGGTACTTGTACCCATGATAATGATAACAATGATGATGATGCTGCTGCTGCTGCTGCTGATGATGATGAAGATACATGGAAATTTGGTCGGAGGTATTTTGAGTCTGGAATAAGAGAGGGTTTTGAGTTCACGGTACATATTCAAACCAGCCAGTGTTTTTGGATATAGCTCATAGGGTTTTGCTAAGATATCCTGGTTTATGAACTGGTATTAGTTCTGTATTTCAGTGGGCTGGAGCATTTCAATGTTTTTATGTTTTCTGCAGATGGAGAGATGGGTTTCGTTTTCATTTTTTATTTCTTTTATTCTGGTATTTGACTTGTAATTAACGCCGTTGACTTCATCTCCATCCCGTACCTCTACAAATAAGCATTAATTATAATATTGTATATTATGGATCTATTTTATCTTTTATGAAATCAGTGTTTAAGATTTTAAAAATAACGAATAATAGATATGATGGTAGAAACACCATAAGAAAATTTACAAGAGAAACAACATAGCAATTATACTTCCTGATTGTAAAAAGAAAATGACCATGATATATTAATACCATTGCTATGTGTAATGTTTACACGTCTAAATTATTCAAGGAAAATTCTCTTGGAGAAAGGTCCTTTTGACGAATTTTTTTATAAACCATAATTAAAAAAAATATTTTTACAAAACCAACATAATTACTTTTTTTTTTACAAAAATCATAAGAACCGAAATGTCATTTCGGTCTGTTATTTTTTTTTATTCCGGACCAAAATGACATTTCGGTCCAATCTTCTTTTTGGATTTTGTGGCGGCTCATATGAAAACTTGTGAAACCTGTACCACAGAAAATTCAAAAAGGGGACCGGACCGAAATGTCATTTCGGTCCGCAATAAAAAAAATTAACGGACCGAAATGACATTTCGGCTATTATGGTTTTTATTAAAAAAAAAAAAAATCATGTTGGTTTCGCAAAAAAAAAAAATTAATTATGATTTATAAAAAAAAATTCCCTTTTGACAGTCTGTGTACTCTTTCGTGTGTATCACAAAGTTAGCAAAATAATATTGTACTCTTTAAAATAATATTGTACCCTCTGATTCTTTCAATATATCTATTATCTATAGAAAACGAGGCTGGTCAAATATTTCATCCCCCTTTATTTATATATTCTCAGCAGATAATCACATACTACGCGCTTTAAATTCAGGGGAAAAAAAAAGTTCCCAATATTTGCGAGCAAATCGATCTCAAATTCACCCATTGTTCCAAGTAGCATAAGTTGAAAATCAAGCTCTAAAATGGCTCGGTTGTGTTCGAGCTCCCACATGCTTAATCATATATATTTTTGCTCAAATCATAGATTTAGATTCTACTTTATTGACAGTAATAATATTAGGTATTGAGCCTTCCCCAATTCATTATAATAATTTAATAACCAGAGAGAACTAGCAAATTCATAGGAAACAAAATGACCCCAAATTTCTGCATTTTATTTAGGCCAACTAATGAGCCGGATCAAATCCAAAACTCGGCCCACTCTTTCAATCTTTCATTAAAAGCCCGACTCAGCTCAGCTCAACTTTGAAGGGTAAAGTCCGACTCGGCTCGGTCCATTGGATTCTCTAGACTCGGCCCAAACTCGGCTCAAACTCAATTGAGCAGCCCCAGATGAATTTAATCAGCAGATAACTCGTAGCTTGTTTTGATTTTCCATATCTAACTTTTTGTAACTTTTGTGGAGTACAACTCAAAAGAGTTAGTTCCACAAATGCTTCATGAAATGTTCCAAAGAAGACTCTCCCTCCACACTTCACTACTTTTGGGTTAATGTGGGGTTGGCTACTTATTTTACTTTCTTTTGGTTTGAAACTATTTTCTATTTTGGTTGGAAATTCCCAGCAATTGAACGGCTAAGAATTTAAGAGGGGTTTAGATCCGGACTGTCAATATCAAACCAGTCTGAGGGAGGAATGCACAGGTTCTTTAATATTCGTGCCAAAACAGATGAAGAGGGGTTGGAGAGGAGTGAGGAAACAAAATTCGACTCAACGAGCAGCCCAGCTCGGCTCGGATCGACTCGGTTAGGGAAACGATGAATTATTTTGAGTTCGAGCCGAGTTTGGACTCAACTCTAATTGAGCTCAGCTCAATTTGACTCATTGAAGAGCTCAGCTCAAAATCTATGAGCCGGCTCGACTCGTTTAGCAGACCTAATTTTATTTGAAGCAAGCAGTCTAAATATTTACTCAAAAATAAATTTAGAGATGATGCAATGATGATAAAACATGCTCAAAAGAATTTCACTGTTTTATACACAGTATTGTCAAAGGAATCCTCATTATCCATCAACAAGGATGTAAAATTTAGAGAGGAACAAGAAAAAACAAAAGAAATCTCACCATCTAACTACAAAAAATAATTAATCACAGCTGCCTCTCTAAATCCTGCACCGCATGATCCTCATGCGAGGGCCGCCACTCGGATCTCGTGTTGTCGACTCCTCTCAATCTCCCTGATGATCTCTCCTTCGTTGATTCCGGTGACGAAACCCCCTCTTCAACTTCAAACAAATCCATCCGCACCTGATAAATGGGACAAGTAAAAAACTCGTCACGTTCAGAGTGTCTCGGTGCAGCATCTCCCCGACAAACGGGACAAGAAGCATTTGTGCTCAACCATACATCAACGCACTCCTGATGGAAAAGATGCTGGCAGTTCGGGAGTAACCGCACCTGTTCCCCATCCTCAACCGAGCTGAGGCAAATGGAGCACTCATGTGACGTTGACTCTGACTCTGCGCTGGGACCCACGCTGTTGTTATCTCCCAACGTCGCTTTTTGGTACGTGAAGGAAGGGAGTTGTGCTATGACCGTCGGGTCAAGACCTTGCTTTGGCTCTTCATATGGCATGGCAACGAGCATACGTCTTCGTCTCTGTATTACGACATAGCGTGCGTATAGGAATAGTACCATGAGAACGAAGCAGAAGGCGAATAAGGTTGCAACTGCACCGAGCAGGGTCGAGGCAGTGCAGCATCCTGTATACGTCTTCGTCTCTGACATTTTCTTTTATTTCCTTTTTTCTTTTGTTGTAGAGGGAAGGGAAGGAGGGGGGAAGGCATGTAGTTGGAATTTATGGGATAAAAGCTGTGACAAATTTGTGCTGGAACGGTCCTGGTAAAAATGCATTTGAGTTTGATTGA